>JBCAUA010001010.1:0-12500 GCA_038406235.1 Peronia verruculata | reverse complement strand
CGTCTATCTCTTGACAAGCCACTACTGCTATCGCCCTCTCTCTCTCTCTCTCTCTCTTTCTTTCTCTCTCTCACTCTCTCCTCTCTCTCGTTCTCCTTCTCTCTCCTACTCCTACTCTCCGCATTAGACATAAGAAAACACTCAAGTTTTTCTCTCTCGCCTGTAGTAGAACACCCGGAGCCTTCAGCTATTATTTATCAAGAGCTACTAGACGATCTTCTTCCGGGGAAAAAAATCAATAAAATGGGCGATGTACAGGCTAAATAGATAGAAGAGCCCTAGATAAATATATAAGCATCATTTTCTCCTTACTACCAGTTCTTGCCCTCTCTACAACAACTTCTTCTCGGAGAGTCCAGGGTCACAATGTTAGCGGTACTGCGGACTTTTATGAGAACGCTGTTACCATCGTCTTTGACCAAAAGTTTACCCAACTATTTTAAATATAACTTTCCACAATGTTAAACTCATCATTTGATTCTGTGGAAACTGTGGTTTCGTCAATGTATGATTTTTTTTTTTTTTTTAATTTGCGATTTTGTCCAAACAAGATTCCTGTGGAAAAAGCGTTTTGACAAATCGTTTCAGAGTAGGCCTTCTAGCCAGCTACTGGTAGTGCTGGATATTTTATCGTCACGCCATTCTGGCTCTGTCGAACGCTATGTTTACTCATACTGCTGAAGTATTAACCGCGTCATCTGTAGATTCTGTAATTCTCTGACGCCATTTCGCTGTGACAAAACACGTGACAACTGAGCGTGACGTCATAACATTAAAAAAAAAGGTAGTATTTTGTCGAAGATAACTGAGTTCACCATTATTTTGGGAAATCCCTTCGACCCAGGAAAGTTTGGCTCACTTCTCGGCTTGATCCGCTGTTACGGTGAGTAGGAAATTTATAATGGAAACTCTTCGCTATGAATGACACACGCATAGCCTATTGAACGCGGATAGTCTCCAAATTATAATTGTTATGATAAGTGTTAAAAATTACATAGGATAGAGGCTGTCGTACTTCCGGCCGACACCCATGACTTCCGACAGTATGGAAATGAGGCAAAATCTTGTAAACAATAGCGCTTAGCCGTCAGTGTGATTATTTTGAAGTACTTGATTACCGATAAGTTACCAGTATTTTATGAAATTATTGTATTCCATTGTGACCATGGACTTCATGATCGAATTTTATTAAGAGGTGGAAGATTATTTACCATCGAGAGATAAATGGTTTTAAGAAATATGACCTGGTTGACTTGTGTCGAAGTGCTGAGATTCTGGGCATCGAGTTGGACCTAGATAGCATTTTGAAGTGTAAGACTGACACTCTAAAGGCGTAATTGACAGTACCAGCTAATGGCATAGGAATAGATTAGCCCATTCCTACTCAGCTTGATGTGTCAAATGACTTCAGCCGAATTCTAATGTAAAAAGCATTTGATATCTTATCTTAGCTTGCCTAGTCGACAGACTGCGAATACTACATAATATTTTCCTCACTTTTTGGTTGTTAGCTTACTTCCGGCCGGAAATTTGGTCGGGGTTTTCCCAAAATCTTGTGTTCTACTATTACTATGGCGTTGTGCCACTGTAGATAACAAACACAACTAGATCTAAGATAGTAAGCTTTTTTTTTTTTTTTTCATCCCACATCTATTTAGTACGGTATAGCTATTACTTCAAGTCAAGCGCAGTCTAGCTGGAATTCTCAAAGCCTTCGAGACTGACCACGAAAATACTTCGTGAGAGGTTGCTAAAGTCAGCTGCCGTAAAGCTTTCCGTTCGTCCCGCAGACCTTCTACTGTAGAAAATTCCATGGTTCTTTCTTTCCAAGATACTCCAGAGGTCTGAGGAGCTGAAAGGCGCATTGCATTGAACTATCATCAACTGCTGAATAAGGAATGAAACAGAAAAGAAAGAACAGCCTCTCTTTTTTATGTTGTGCGGCTTTTCTCGCCGGTCCCATTGTTTCCAAGAGGTTAATTTCGTCGTTGATAGACACGAGCGTTTTCCAGCCCTGACTTGTATGGCGTTAATTGAAGGTAATCGGGGAAAACCAGAAATTGCGCGGGTCATCTGGGAATCGGACCCATGACACTAATTTTCCTCCACGCCTGTTCTGTGACCTACTTATTTTGGGAAATTTGTGTTTAGTGTCGCTTTTTTGTGTCATTTTCTGGGACTTTTTTTTACTGTCGACTGGTAGCCCAATTCAACTTTTTGTTCCTTCATAAAATTGATCTCTTGCATTATTTTTTATCATCATTATCATCATCTCCATCATCATTTTGTAGAAATGTAGGCAGTGGCTGTCTACCGGTAATTAGTGCAACACATTGGAACAAAAATAATAATAATAATAATAATAACAATAAAGAATCAATATGCTGAAAATTGATAACTTAGATATGATCGTCGTCACCTTCTACTTTCTCTGCTTAATCATCTATGTCATCGTCATCCTCAAACACGTTCTTCAGCTTAAATACGGTAAAACAAACATATAACAAATGTGGAGCATTCATAGATTGATATATAAATAAACTGATGGAATTAACCCCAAGTTTTTAAATCAATCTGGGTCTTCATCTGGGTCACAATACCCACATCACATTGATCGTCATCAACCTTTTCATCATCCTGTTCTTCTTTATTTTATAATCGTTTCGTTTTAATCGTCTTCTTAAATTTTTAACATTATTATTTTTTTCACTCTTTCACCCCCCTTTCGTCCTGTTTCTTTAAGGTTGAACTGCTTTCTTACTTTAAGAAACTGAGGTCTACGAAATATCTCAAAGTGGTTCTTGAATAATGCAATCATGTCAAAAACTCCGTTTCACACGCTTCTTTCTGGGAACGTTGTTGTATTGTAGCCTATATATATGCTGTCTTTATTTCAACGTCGTTATGTATGTTTTATTACATTTAATTGCTCTCTTTATGGTCGATTTTTAAAACCATGTGAGGTGTTCGTCCATCACCGAAATTGGACTGTCAGGCAGTTTATATTCTTCCACTTTCATTCCTTTTTTCATTTTCCTCACACCCATCTTTTTCCCATGTTGTTCTTTTGCGCACAGCGAACATTCCTCTTATGAATATCATCTTATTATCTTCTATTTCTTCAACTTTTTCCTACCTGGTAAATGGCCGATGCGCCTCCTTACAACCCCCCCCCCCCCACTCCCTTCTATTCTCAACTTCCCAGTATCGCTCATAGCTAGACTCCTCTCTTAGGGACATCATAAATTATTTTTCTTTTTCATTTCCCTTTTTCTTCCCGTTTCGCCAATAGCCGAAGCTCCACGGGTTAGGACATGCTAGTATTTCTATTCTGTTTTTCTTTTATTTTTCTTTCCACCTTAAGCCAGCGACCGGTTCGTCCTCTTCTAAGACTTAATCACAGTAGTAGAGAATTTTGGCTGCTGAATACTGAATTGAACATTTGCAGCTGGGAGGGGCCGGATCTAGTCCAAGGCCCAGCACCACAGAAATGAAAAAGAGGTGATCGTGATAAATAGCACTAGGTGGTTGATTCTACAAGGACATCAGCTGAACAAACACATTTATGTTAAAGCAATATAGATCGTGCGAATTCCACAGGATTGCTTATTATGATTCCATAGTTACAACCAATATTACAACCATGTGAAAACATGCAGGGCAATGCAGATTCCAAGGGGGTTTACTGAGAATATGTCCCTATAATGATAAGATGAAATAGTCATCGAACTTTCAGTCCTGTAGAAGTCGTTGGCTTTCAGGATAGGCATTTCAGTCACTTTTGTTGGCTCTCTTTTTAATGACTTTGGGTTGTGGCCTCCTAGGCAGGAGGTGTCTTGCAAACGCACACTGAAATGTGGGACTTAAGAATCAATGACACTGACATAGAAACTTCGGCGCTTTTTCGGTTGTTACCCCAGGATCCGTATGTACCAAATAATAGAACAACCCCGCTGGTTTAACCTGCTGGGACCCTCGACCAGCGCAAGTCCACCTAACATGTAGGTCCGACGAGCGGGTGACGGTCCTCCCTAACGCTAACATGTATGAGACCCTCGACCAGCGTAAGTCCACCCTAACGGTAACATATAGGTCCGACATGAGGGTGACAGACAGGCCTGGGGTAACAAACGAAAAAGCGCCGAAACCTCTTCTCTATTTGAAGGAAGACTTTAATAATAGTTAACATACAGATGAGAACTCATGGCTGTGCGACAAAAAGATTAACTCTTTACTTCTCTGCATGACAAAGGGGCGAATCGGTAAGATATTTTATTGACCGATTCGACGTTTGCCAGGCACAAGCAGAGAAGGTAAGGTTCGCCTTATTGTCCTACAGGGTTGTTATCTATTCGCCCCTTTGTCAAAATGTGAAATTTGCAGGCAATATTTGCTATGACGCAGAAATATGGCAATGTCGTTGCGAATACACAATAGTTGGCTATATTTTGCTTTGTTAGTAACACAAGCTAGTGCTACACATACACTCTTTACCATTCTGTGATTGATTAAGTATTTACCTTTTTAACCCTCAAAAATGTCAGGAGAAGTAAAATTTTAATGGTTTTTAAGTCTAAAAACTCAGATTTGAAATTCGTAGCTAATATAATCGACGCCTTTTAAAATGTGCAAGAATAATTTCTTGATTTTTCTGCATGAAGGAGAGTACGCTATGAGCGTTATAATCTGATACCCGTGTAATCCGTCCAGTAAAGGGCATTGTATTTTATTATGGAGCACGATGCTTTTGAAAGGTTAAATTTACAAAGCGTAACTGACGCGGGTTATAAACAATAGTAAACCTCATCTGGCCATCATCGAGAGGCCGTGGCCAGGGCTTGTTTTCCTGCACGCCGAAGTGGCATAATATGTATTGTGAGCCCCCGGCCACTGTGTTGAGCAAAGCAACCAAATCGTGACTAATGTAATCAATATGAACAAGATAAGGTGTGAAATCGGCCCCTTAATTGCCTTTGGCGCCGTAGTAAGCCGACATTGGTAATGCAAAGAAAAAAGGAAAGGAGAGGAAGGAGAAAGAAAAAGAAAGAGTGAAAGAGAAAGCATCAAAACAAACTCTCTCATGGTTTGACTAAACGCCTTTTTTCCTGGAACTGATTTGATGTTGCCATTTGACTTTTAGCATACAGTGAACGAAATTAATGCAGATTTTAGAGAGTGATGGATGCAGCAGGTTCTGTGTGCGGTTTTTCTTTTTCTTTCTTTCTTTTCTAAACGAGCCCTGTAAATGGTAATCCCCCGGGCCTTTGATATCTAACTCACTGAGTCTATATCAGATGTTTAAACTAAGTGGCCCTAGTCACCATCAGGATCTGTGCAGACATTGGATTTAGGGTGCAGATATCTCTGACCCCAGTAGCTGATTTGGACGATGTCCCGGTGATCAAGAACCTGGCAGTAGAAAGATTAACGTTGTGGGAAGGTTTACAGCGCGTCCCAAAAAGTGTGTCCGCTGGTTGTCAGTTTGAAGATTTGTGAGCACACAATCAACTTGATATTATGTAATTTACCATTTACCATGTTTCCAAATCAATAAACAACGCATGTACGATCGCCTATCGTCATATTTTAGACCTTTCTCTATTAATTTGAATCGGTGGTGGAAGTAGTCAAAACGTTTACGATTGAGAAAACAGTATTTTGCCAGAGGAGGCTGATTGAAGTCCACAGCCTCGGCTGTCTCTCGACGCATTACGCTCACTTAGTTAAGGTTTATTGTCTCTCCGAGGGTGAGGAAATTCCATGAATTGCAACGCCGGTGAGAAAAATGCTGTTTGTATGCAATGCAAAGACAGAGCTGTAAACTATTTGTAAAGCGTTGTAATGTTGTTGATTTGCCCACTCAAAAAGCTATACATTTTGGCTTCAGTTGTGTTTGCTCTGAAGATCACGTTCTTCCTTGTGATTAATGATTCCACGTCTTTCTTTATGCAAAGCACTCTTGGGATATATGTGGTTAGTTTGCACCCATTACAAAAATCATATCAAATGTCAATATTTAAAAACAATAACGATGACAACGACAACAAAAACAACAACGCCAACATGACATAAAGTCACCTTTTATATTATTTGTGTACAAGACCTAAAGTCGTTGTTTTCCTTTTTTTTTTTTTTTTTAGTTTTGTTGTTTGTCACCTTTATCCAACTGTTTACACTTAAAGTAAACTTAGCTTTTTTTTTTTTTTTTTAATAAACCTTCAGCGTTCGATTTTTCTCTTTGAGGTATTAACCGGGCCGGTCTGCTCAAAGATTGGCATTACGCATATTTTGCATTTGAATAGCCTCTCACCACAACATTCACATACGTTAACACACAAATGACCTGGTTCTCCTTTTACGTTGCCATTAGACCCGGGTTGCACCTTTCTTGTACATGAGGAGATATTGTTAGTAACATCGGAAATCTTGCAACCTCTACTGACATGTTCAGGGTTAAATGTATTGCTTGCTGTTGTAACTGATGTTATCATTATCATCATAGTACTGGTGTGTTGATGGTTCGTTACTGATGTTATTTTTTTTTTCCATAATTGCTCTACATTGAGGGTAAAACTAACACCTATACACGACACCTTTTGCTTATATTATTGCCACTCCCCTAGCCATTGCTAATTCACGTTAAGAATGTTCTCATAAACTCACAAGATCTCACCTCTTAGATTAAAACAAACAGCGAGGCACCGGATCCCCTTACTAGCTCATTACCTGAAATAACATTCTCTTTCGAGCTTTCGGTTTGTGCGTGTTGTTCCATGTAGAAATAATCTATCACCGGCACGCTCCCTTGATTCCCTCCCCAAATTTATTTTTTTACCTCTGTTCCGGAACCGTTTAGTTTCCAAGTTCATTGTTATGTCTCTAATGATGGGGGAAGAAGGTAGAGTTACTTTCTAACAGGCTTTGACTAAACGCCTCTTTTTTCGCATATTTTTATCATCGCCATCCGTCTTAGAAAGGGAAATACGTTTTAAAAACAAACAAACAAATGAGACTCGTTTCTGTAATCACGCCGTTAGAATTTCTCATAAAGCGGCTGGTGACAGCAATTTTTATCTCATTCTCAGGAACAGATATGTCATATTTTAAAACCTTCTGTGTGAATATAACAACTACTTCTCAGCCTAGTTTTGATCTTACCCAAAGGTATTAGTAATGTTCGTGATATAATCTCTCTTAAAATGGATGACAAAATCTCAATTTTCTGGAAGCGGAATCGTTCACAAGAAAGGGTTTTGCCAAAGTCCAGTTGTAAGCATTGTTTTTCTTCTGCTGTGGGTACTCGCTCTGGAAAACTAGTGGAAATATTTAATGCATAGGAAGCAGCAGACCAAAAGAGTCTTACGGTTTTGTTCTACTTGGTCGAAGACATAATTCGCATTAGTCGAATGTTAATGGTAGAGTGGTTATTATCAATAAGCTTAGGGTTTGTAAGTAACTTTGTTTTGATGGAATTCGAGTTAAGTCGACGGTTTACCGTGTGTGGTCCTCCAACTTTGGTGAAAAAGAATTTCTTTTAATTTTGTCATATAATAGTTGTGTTAATAGTTGTGTGTGTGTGTGTGTGTGTTCATCTCACTCAATATTATCTTATGTATGCCTGTTTTTCTCACAATGTTTATCGTATCAGAGCTTAGGTGGTGTGCTTTGTTAGCTAAGTGAAAAAGGTGGCCAACTCTTTATCAGCAACGATTGCCCGTCATCTTTCTACCTTTCCTCTGTGCCTTTCCTTGGCTCTCTCGTTATCTCTTTCTCCTCCCTCATCTACTCTCGCTTTTCCCTAACACACGCTCTCATACTTTCTTCTCCTATGTGGATCTTTCTTGTTCTATTCTCCCCTGGTCTTGTGTTTGTTCTTTCCTTTTTTCTATCATTCTTCATTTTATTTTCTTTGTAATCATGGCCACTTTCTTCAGTCTGTCCAGGAAATTCACAAAAGTGTTTACTGATATTCCTCATCCGAGAGAAGTTTATAGAAGGTTTGCGAATCTTATCAATATGATGTCACACGCTCGAATGGCAAGCAGGAGTCTACGAGTCAAGTGCTTGCTAATATGAAACCATCTGCAACGTCAGTGTGTCTCATAGATACAACTGACCGTAAATGAAATTTTGAATATTTTAGTATAACAAAATTTTAATCGTCACAGAGGACAGATGTTTGTTGGTAACCAGTGTCCATTTGATTTAAAAAAAAAAAAAAACCATAGAGGAAGGCAGGATATTATTCAGCGTTTCGAAGTGCTTTTCTTTTTCAAGCCCTTTCAAAACAAGCAAACCAACAAAACTGCTCTTTTATAAATGTTCCTCTAGTCGATGGAATCCTACCCTTCATGTTTTAGTCAAACACAGTTGTGTGAGAATGATAAACATTGACCACTTAAAATATTTTCTCTGTCTTGACTATCGTCCAGGAACACTTTGTAGTCATCGTTCTTTACTGAATCCTTAAAGGGCAAAAGGCCCCAACATAGCTGGGATAGGTTACAGTGGACACGATTAGTGCAGGCTGATCTGCTGGGGCCTTTAGTTTAGCAAGGGCGGCAAACACTATCCTGTCTTTGATCAGTCAACTGTGATCTCACCGCTGTACTCTACCAGGTCAACGAGCCCTTTTCTGCCTGTCACACATCAAGGGTTCCGAGTCTGTGGCCTCCGGGGTCACATCTTGGTACGGTAGTCGCAGTGTCTTCGTCTGACTGATTATAGAAATTGGAGCGTCGTGGTCGAGGAATTACTCGTCTGTCTCTCGATGACGGAGCTGCCGGTTCAGTGTCCTACCAAGGAAAAAAAAATGGAAGAATAGAATGTTTCGTTGTGTGTGTTTGTGCGCGCGCGTCTTTGTGTGTGTGTGTGTGTGTGTGTGTGTGTGTGTGTGTGTGTGTGTGTGTGTGTGTTTCATTGGCTGAACGTATCTTGGCATATTGGTAGATTAATTCATTTTGCTTTCACAGTTAATTGCAAATAATAATAATGATGATAATAACAATCGATACTTGGAAACAAAGATACAAAGATACATTACGCACTTTTCAGAATTGACAGCAGTGACAAATTAGAGGACACGACTGCCATGCAAAACATCACAAAACTCAATATTTCTACGCAAAAGTTCTGGCCTTTCTGAGCACGCATCTAATGTCAAGATAATTACAACACTTTCGTGGAGAGGTAATTGCCGAACCCCTAGAGCACGGCGGCCCCTGAAGATATAGATCTATATACAAACAAACAAAACAAATAAGAACTGCCCTATCTTTACCATAACATGATAAGTAGTTTTACATGCTATCATCTGCACTGTAACCGCGAGACAAACCTCCATGTCTCTGCCTGAAGGCTTGACTGCAAAGGTAGTACTATCAGAGTTTCAAGATGGCGTTGACACCACTGTCCAGGAACTTCTGACTCACAAATATATATACAACATTAACTAGAGTTGTGTTAACTTATTATATTATTATCTAGTGGATAACAGATAGTGAGCGTCTAAAGCTTGTGCTCGGGGACCAGAATTGAAATCTCTCTGACGCAGCTATGATAATATGATATCGCAGTACACCGACGATGACCGATAAAAGTTGCAGTAAGAAGGCCAATAGAAAATCCCCGAAATTGATAGTAAAAATAGATGTAGTTCTGTAATATTGAAATATTCACCATCGTAGTAATACTACTGAATTTACCAAGGGCTGAAATCCACATGAGTGCATTGATGCGCCTTATCATGTCAAAATGAACAGTAAACGCAGTTGAAACGCAAACCAATTATTGAGTAATTAACAAAACAAATTCAAAATGTGAGGCTTACAACATCAATCCGCTCTTGAACAGTGAAAAGTCAACAGGTCCTCTCCCATGAAGACTGTTCGCCAGTAACAGCTGATAAATAAGTAAACTAACAAATAGAAAACAATGCCCATATCATGCGCAATGGATCTATGACTGCTTTGGCTTATGATTCACGGAGGTTTTAATACACGTTACTATATCTAGTGGATAACAGATAATTTTCAAGAAACAATTAACGATTTATGCTGTCTAATCGAAGATCATCCATTGTCAGTACAATAGTTTGGGGGATTGTGGTGGTCGTTGACTTTAATTGTAATATAATATGCCACACTGACAACAATTCTGAAATAACATTCGCTTTCGCTAAATTAGTTTATTTTATATATTGGCTCATTCGCTTGACCTTAATGGGAATACTGGAAACATCGTTGTTTATCCCTAAAGCTTCATTAGACCTTATGTCTAAACACAGTGGCCGTTATGTCGTTGACAACGAACTACTTAACATGAAATGTTTACTTTTTTCATTTTACTGGCCTACGCCGTACCCAGAGGAATATGAGCAGACATTTCAAGCATGAATGCGACTAAGTTAGATTTAGTTTTGCTTCAATGATAGAGCCCTGAATTGCAAAGAAAAGGTCAAAGCCGGTTGTTAAATCTGTTTCAAAGTGGTGAAGTATTAAAGAGCGTCTTTTCCTGAATTATGTCTGTTTATAGGGACATAAAAGTTTCACTAGTATCATTGTAAATTGACAATAACGAAACACTCATGTTGTAATTGCTCTTTGCTTGCAGTAGATCGTCAAGTCCCGGAGTATGTTTTGCCGAACTATACTATTCATGAGGCCATTATGATCCTAATAGAAACAAAACATCCGTCATTGATCTGAGTATTTCGAAGAGTACCATCCTTAACATCAACATCTCTCGGCGTAGAAACCACGAATACAATGCCCGCTCTGCACTCGATCTTGAGACAATTTTACCGCTTCATTTTATAATAACTGCACATCTTCAGACCAATGACAAGCATCAATCTCAGCTTCTCAGGAAAATTGCGACCTATCCTTTAGTCTCTTTTTAAGGCCTATCTGGCTGTGCTACGACCAGACTTTCTGACTTGGTGTTACAGTAGATTCCTCCACCAAAGGCAATGCTGGAGTGGGAGAGGACAGCCAATCTAAGCAGTGACCACTACCGCACCAGTGCAGAATACAGAGTAATTCAAGTGTCTGAGTAGACGAAAATATCCATAGTATTAGTGGTAGTGGTAGTATTAATAGTGGTGGTAGTAGCAGTAATAGTGGTAGTAGTAGTAGTAGTAATAACTGAAGTAGAAGTAATTGTACTAGTAATGGTAGTGGTGTTGGTAGTAGTAAATTACCAGTAGTAGTGGTAGTAATAATGGTAGTGGTGGTGGTAGTAGTAGTAGTCGAGTAATAGTAATAGTAGTAATAGTAGCAGCAGTAATAATGGTTGTGGAATAATAGTAGTAATAGTATTACATGTAGAGTAATAACATTAATGATAATAGTTGTAGTAGCAGTGGTTGTAGCAATAATAGTATTACTAGTAGTAATGACAATGCAGAGCAGCTGAGGTCTGTTGTTGCTATTTGCAATGTGCAGTCTTTGGTCCCACACAGCAGTTAGTGACAATGGATAGCCCTCGTGATCCGAAATTAACAGATTGATTTCGTTCCCATGTTATTGTATGTCTGTGTCCCTATGTTACATACATTTGCCAGGGACAGTGAATATTCCTTAGCATTAGAAACAGTACAGTAGTTACGTATTTGCTGTGTTAAAAAAAAAAAAAGGAAGAAAGGGCGTGTTTTTGTTTGTTACGAGGTTGTAAGTGCACAAAATAAAAAAAAAATAAAAAAAAGCAAACAGACAAAACAAGCAAAACTGACAGAAAATAACAGATTCCAATACGATAAGTGGGAAAACAAATTCATTAGACTATATGTTTTTTTCCAGTTCTTAAGAATGCGTCTGTGAAACAGAAAAGAAACAAATGAGTTTTTTTTTCCGATGAATTTGTATTACATTCATACATTCTTACAGTGCTCTCTCTCTCTCTCTCCCTCACTCTCTCTCTCTTTCTCTCTCTCTCTCTCTCTCTTTGTCTTTTATTTTTTCGGTGCATTGACAACCCTGGAAAAGAAGTGAAGACCTGGCGATCTGGAAAAAGAAAATCGCTCACTGAATCGTCCTGTCATGGCCGAGAGAGACCTGCTGACATAACTGGCTGAGACATAGTACAAACACATGAGGCGTTGAAGTAACGGAGACAGGTCTCCGGCCGCACTGAAAAGTAATCGACTTATTGTGTGAAATGTCAATGAATTTCCACCCCATTTAGCATCTACCATGCGGGTAATTGTGACTTTTATAGCACAGATCGAACATGTGGGACTAACAAAGCGATTGATCACTTGAGAGAGCCCTGTTACTTTCATCTACCGACAACGATATACAGCAAGAGACCTTAAACGTTTGGTGTTGTCAAGCCTCGTCTTCTGCAACTGTAATTATTGTAAGGGATTGAAAGGGAAGGAGGGGGGGGGGGGGGAGTGGAGGGGGTTGCGGGAATTTGAAATTAGCAAAATATAATCTATCTATCTATCTATCTATCTATCTATCTATCTATCTATCTATCTATCTATCTATCTATCTATC
>JBCAUA010000999.1:0-13612 GCA_038406235.1 Peronia verruculata | reverse complement strand
ATATGTAAAATAATATATTTATTTTTTTATTTTTTAGTAGATTTTTATGAGAGATCAGGACACTATTTTCGAGTACTCTGATATCGGCTTCGAAAGCTTTCATTCATAATTTTGGTTATTATTATATCTAAATTCACATTGTATTTCTTCCTTGCTTGACTTCCGTTTCAGTTTCAAACCCAAGCGATGCTTCTAGAGGTATTATATATAAACTAACTTAAAATGTCGTGGGTTTCTTGCATGTGTGCATTTGCATCCCCAAAATCACAGGAAAAAAGAATAATTAAAAGAAATATGATTGGCTTGCTCCTCGCATGTGTGGTGCAAATTTACATAAAATCAATATTGTTTGAATGATTTTCACATTCATGATTTTCCCCTTACATGTATGAGAATCTTCTCCTTGAATATCTCCTGTATGTGGAGCACATTGTTATTCTGCCTGGCGATGTCTCCCATTTTTTTTTTTTTTTTGTTTGTTTCTTTTGTTTTGAAATGCATAACCATGTCACTGTCGATGCCACCTGATAGAATGTTTGTAACTTTATTGATAAATACTGAAGATTATTCTTGTTATTGTTTGTGTTCTATTTATTATATCATGGTGATTATTAATCTTACTATCATTATTCGTGTTATTAATATCTTCCTCCTCCTCCTCCTCTTCGCTATCATTATTATTATTGTGATGTCTTGCAAAACAAGCCCAAAAAACTTTCAACCCGTATCTAACTTAATGAACATCAGATAAACGAACAAGAAATTTAACATACGGAATTTATACTATTAAAATAGAGATACTATTCTGAATGCCAAACTTCCGAACCTTGGTCAGTCATCAGGGTTTGTTGAATAAGCCTTTCAACCCCCCAAATGGGGGTTACAACAGCGACAACAACAACAACAAAGGAGTAACATGTAAATGAGATATTGCGGGCGAAGATATAACAGTTTAATTGCATGTTTCGTTCAGTGATCATTGGAAGATTTTTAACTTTAAAAAAAGATCGGACTAAATTATTGCTTTGAACAATAATTCAGTTTTCATTCTGAGGAAAGATCGCAATTCCTTCATGTATAGGAATTCCCGTGTCTGTATGTATTGTAAAGCTCAAATCTAATGCACAGTTGTAATAGCAATAGCATGAAATTTATCACTAGTGATAGGAAACAAAACAAAACAAAACAACAACAACAACAACAAAAATGAAAATAATAATGATAATAAAAAAATAAAGGCAATCGTGAAAATCATGCACTAAAGGAGACATTAAAAAAAAAAAAAAAAGGAGGGTCATGTATGGTCAACCTCCCGAAATGACAACTTAAGTACATACATGCCCAATTTGGTTCTAGCTCTGTGGCTTCCTCTGAAGAACCGGATTGTAGGCCAATCTATGATGAGAATGATAATGATGAAGATGCCCATAATGTAATATACCATGTTACTTATTTTTAAAAAAAAATTAAAAAGTTAAAAACCACCTCCTACAAAATAAGCGAATCATTTAATTAATATTGCCTTTCGTATACACCAAGCTCTAGTTTTGTTTTATATGTTTTCTTTATTGTCTGACAAAAAGCCAAGAAGGTTCGAAAATTTGGCTAAGTGGCTCAATGTCTACCATATCAAAGTCTTTATGAGACGCGACCTAGTGAAATCAGGCTCTTGTCAAACTGAGACAACTGGAGAAATCAAGTATTTTTCAACAAAGAATGAATTTTTGACGCATTTTTTTTTTCTTCACCAAGTCCTTCTATATCAATCCAAAAATGCATTTAAGAGTTCATTTGGCTGTAATAGATCGAGTAAAAGCCCAAAATTTGTAATTAAGTGGCATCGCTAAAAAGGGGTTAATAAGGATTAACAGCCATAAAGACATAAATAAATAAGGATTAACGAAAGTGATCGGCCATTTTCTCAATAAATTTGGCTGCAGCAGCAGGTCAGCCGCTTCGTCTTTAATTGCCAATACCTCAGCTTCTACTTAACTCTTTGGCTGCCATGTGCATATCTAATGAAGAATTTAGATATCCTTTCAAACTCTTAGATACCCAGTAACTCGACCTTGGCGCAGGGAAAACATAAATGATCATCTATACTAAAGATGTGGGCCTTTTAATTCATGTAAAAGTCACCGATTTAACAAATCAGGACAACAGAATCAATGTGCCATTTAAGTGTGGCAGTGAAAGGGTTAAGGTATAGCAAAACGTTTTTCACACACAGAAAGGGAAATGAATAATCTTTACAGTGATACCACTAACTCCATGCGCTCAAAATTTGACGACAGCCTCATTTCATTGTGTCACATCTCACATATTATTTGCTTTTTTTTAATGTAGTTAATTAGTTGCCTATAGACAGCTGGTCTTATAATTGAAGACATTATTAAAAAAAAAAAAATAATGATGATGGTGACGATGATGGTTTTCTTTTTCATTGTTTCTGCATTTGGTGAACTACTGTCAAATATACCCCAGGGCATAATGATGATTCACGTGATAGATAGAGGTGCATGGTGTTAATTGAACTGTTAAATGTATCACTTGTTTGCTTTGCTCCAACCAAGGCAGTTCTGAACCTGTGTCCTTCATCGTTTCAACGTGCATGACATTTAAACTAATCCCTATTTATTTGAAATCCCGAGTAATGAATTAGCATTTATTGATGCTGCCATCCATTATAAAGCATGTTTTTACCCTTTATATCTGCATGTCTGTGATTGTTTCTCCCGTTAATGGGAGAGATTGAACAAGTAGTGCAAACACCAAGAAAATGTTTAAAAAATAATTAGATTAACAAAATATTGTATAAAGAGAATAGTTTCTTCTTATTGTTAAAATGTTGTCAATGTTTTAATGATCAGTCTTTTGAATAACGAGAAGTAAAATGGGTTTCTCCTCTTTACACTATTTGCTCAAAACCGCTTTTGTAGGGCAAAGGGAAGTAGCAGGGCTGGACGAAATGATCTCTCCCCCCCCCACCCCCCCCCCACCCCCCCTAGAGCGAGCTCATTTTGAGGGGAAGGGGGAGGGGAAGGCAGGTAATCTGTGAAACGATCTCCCATTGTTTGCCTTTTAATTTACTTACGACTACATGTACATGTTTGCTTGCAGTCTGCCTGCATGAAAAAAAATCAAAAAAAATCGTCCTCTCCCTGTCCCTTTCTCCTCCCTCCCTGCTGCCTCTCTTTTTGTCAGCCAGCCTTTTTGCCAGCATTGGTGTCATCAAAAGGTCCTCCATTACATGCTGATGCTGTACAAAGGGTGTTTTGATCGTCAAATTACCCACACCCATGTCAATGTTGCCAAAGTTCCCCCGCTTTCTCTCTCTGTATGTCTCCAATGATGTGTTTATCTACCTCCATAACCATTTGTCTGCCTATCTGTAAATGTGTGCCTGTATCCTTGTCCATCAAGAAACTCATCTCCCTGTCTATTTGTCTGTCTGTCTGTCTGCCTGCCTGCTTGGGTGTCTGCTTTCCCAGTCCTAGATTTCTGCCTCTCAGTTTGTCTATTTCATACAGTTTACTTGGCGTTCGCCACAGACAAATCTGGCATTTTCGATGAACGTAGTGTCACTGCTAGTAATGATCTGTTATGATATAATATGTGCATGTGTGTGTATGTGTGTGTGTGTGCCTGTGTGTGTGCGTGCGTGTGTGTGTGTGTGTGTGCGTGTGTGTGCGTGTGTGTGACAGTGTGAGGAAGAGGCGATGATTTGTATGTTGTTTTCTTTTCTTTCTTTTTAAGGGAGAGGGATGTTTTGTTTGGTTTCTATTTCACTTTTTGGTTTGTCATTTTATTTTGTTTGGAGTCTTGTTTTGATTTTTAGTTGCTTTTTCTGTTTTGTATCTTGTCTTGTCCCCTTTTGGTTATTAGAAGTTTATCATTCTGATTTTTTAATGATTATCTTTATCTTGTGTATGAGACATAATATTCCGTTTGTTGGTGTATCTAAGATGTCCTGGTTAAACATCAGAGTCAGTTCTCCTGTGATCTCCAGTATTGGACTTTATAATGACTACCTCAAACAAGCTTTGTAAAATAATGATAATAATAGTAGAATTCCAATAAGATCCTTTGATGCAAATCAATGGACAATGCTCAGTCCTACTGCTTCCCTTTAAGAGGGATAGAGCAAGCGATGTAAAGAGGAAAAAAATTCACCTTTGTGCTCTCTATTTCAAACACGGGCCAAGAAATACTCACAAAGAAAAACAAAACAAAACAAACTAAAACATATGATTGAAAGAAAATGTTTTCTTCTTATTGTTATAATTTTATCAAAATTTTTGTCGATCAGTCTTTCGAATGACAAGAAGTAAAGGGATTTTTTTCCTCTTTACACTGTTTGCTAAATATTACTTTTGTCTGGCGAAAGGAAGCAATAAGGCTGGTCAAAATGATCTCCCCTTACACCTCCCTCTTTTGGGAGGGGCAGATAACCTGCGAAACGATCTCCCATTCGGAGACCCTCACTTATAGAATTGAGACACAAGAAGATGAAATCAGCTCGTCAAACTGAACCGACCGAAGAAATCACGTGTTTTTCAACACTGAATGAATTTTTTAACGTTTATTTTCCTTCATCAAGCCCTTTTATATCAATCTAAAAATGCATTTCAGTTTACTAAAATAAATCGATTAAAAGCCCAAAAATTGAAATTTTGTGGCATGGTCTTACAAAGATAAAGAAGGATTTATAAAAGTGATTGGCCGTTTTCTCAATAAATTCAGCTGCAGCAACAGGTCACTCCCATCGTCTTTAATTGCCAATATCTCAGCTTCTCCTTGAGATAGAACAACCATTTTTTCACACACTGATAGGGAAATGGATAATCTTTACAGTGATATCAATTACTTCATATGCTCAAAATTTGACGAGATCCTGATTTCATCGCGTTGCATCTCATTAAGACAGAGAAAAGACCATCATGAATCTCAGTGTCTTGTCATCTAAAGTAAATATCACTTTCTGTCATGTTTATAATAGACCGCTTCGGTAAGGAACAATTATATGTGTGTCTGAGGGGGGGGGGGGGGCGGGGGTGGGGGGGATGAGAAAAGCACAAGAGGTTAAACACCATACTATTTCATTTTTGGCGTAAACCTCAGGCATTCTCAAAAAAACTCCTGTCTCATTATTTTGACCTGAGCAACGGCTGATTGCTTATCATTTCGGAAAACGCCAATACTCCAGTACTGTTTATGGGTGTGCAAGCAGGTTAAGAAATATATTATGCATGCAGTTATTTTGTTTAGTCTTTTACCACCTTCATCGTTGTTGTAGTACTTGCATTAATGTTGTGAATCAGCAAAATGAATGTTCCCCCCCCCCCCAAAAAAAAAATGTTATAACATCACACAGGTTAGCTGGATGACACTGTGGATTGCTACAGCCAGTTAATACTGTGTGTTTTCATTGAAAGTGATAGAGATAGATAGATCTACTGGTCTCTCAAGTTGTGTTTATTTATTGATGATGATTATTATTATTGCTTCAAAATTGCAATGCAAAAGAACAGATTTCACAAAAAAAAAAAAAAAAAGCGCTGGAAAATAATGTAACTGAAAGCAAGGCTTGACACAGAGTAAATATTATTACTATTGTTAGGGGAGGGGGTCGGGGATTTGGGGCCGGAGGGGGGAGGGTGGGGGTGCGATTAATTTTTTTTTCACTTTAAAAAAAAAAAAGTTTTATTTCAGTAAAGTATCTTGTCTTATCCAATCTTTTCTCAGCTTAACTTAGAAAAAGATAGATTGCCTGAACTCAAATATAATCATGATATTTCTTACAGCACGCTTCAGATCCCGTCAAAGTCCAGCTGTGGGAGAAGGTGAAAGAATTCAACAGGTCCGACCCATCTGTGCTATCTCCCAACCCGCCAGACCATCTGGAGAAAGTCAAGCGAGGGGACTATGCCTACATCGGAGACAAATCCATGATTGACGAGTGGAAAAACAAGGAATGTGACCTGATGACCATCAAGGAGAAGTTTTTCCCAATCCAGTACGCCCTCGGTGTGGTCAATAACTCGGCCTATAAACAGATGCTGTCTGACGAGTAAGTCCAATCACCATTAGATTTGCTCCGACCAAGCTTGAGACTGGAAGTCTCTGTGTAATTAAACTGTTCTCTACCAATGACATAGAAAAGCAGAGAAAAATCCACATGACCAGTGACAAATACTTGTCCTGGGATCTCGTGGTGGAGCGGTAACAACACATCAGAGGGTTTTTTGGTTTTATATGAGGGTACAAACACTGAGCCGGAGATGTCCAGGGTTTTGCTTCTTAGTCATATATGAACTATTTTAGATGTCGTGCATGGCATGTATGCATCTTTGATATCAGAGCACTGTATTTTGCTATGAGTTTGTAACCTTATTAACTGTTGTATCCTGTTTGTCCCATCGATATGAATAGAAAAAAAAAATTGACCTGATTTGACCAATAGTCTATATCAAACAGTAAAAAAAAAAAAAAAAATTCAAGAAACAATGACAATATGCCAATGTTGAGGAACTGGCAAAAATTGGTTGTTTGGGTGGTTTGGTTGGTATGGGTTGGTCGGGTGATTGGTTCGTTAGTTAGTTGGTTAGTTAATTGGGTTTGGTTGGGCGGTAGGTTGATTGGTTGATTGTTTGGTTACTGTTATAAGACCTATTATTTGATTCATTCAATGCTATTTGATTGATTGGTCCAGTTTATTTGAAACCAAATTATTAAACTTGTATAATCTTCTGTTTGCAGGATGATTGAGATCAATGAGTTGGGTCTGTTTCACATGTGGCAGCAACGATGGTGGAAAAAACAGAGGTTTTGTCAAGGCAGTCTTATTACCGAAGCCGAGGCCATCTCTCTACTGGACGTGCAGAGTGCCTTCTATATGATGGCTATTGGCATCGTTCTATCCGGCCTAGTTCTGGGCGTGGAATATCTTAGACGTCACATTACCCAGTGGCGCCAGAGCCAACAGTACGGCTTCGATTCTGCAGTAACGATCCGTAATAACCTTACATCTCGGGATCAAGCGGTAGCTCGCCAATCAACGCGCCAAGGTAAAAATCAAGATGCCAATTCAAACCACAATATGTTAGTCCGAAATTCTCTGAAACAGAACACATCCATAAAAAGCCCTAAAAATCAAAATGAACAGAATTTCTTCACTGAAAGTGAAGATGATGATGCTAGGTATGTTTCTGTTTTGGATTTTGAAACAGAGTGGAATCGAAATGGGAACATCTTCACTTTAGATATGGTCTCTCCAAATACTCACCCGAAAGAGTCCACCTATGACTATGACAAGAGAAGAGACTCGGGTTTCTCAGACTCAAAGTATCCACAGATCGAAGAAAACAATGGAAATACAAATCGTAAAAGCTCCAAAAGGAAGACACGGAACTCCCGGCGTCATTTGCCAAGAATCGGAATGCCAAAGATACATGGAAGTGAGCGACCGTCCGTAAGCTCACCCTGACAATCCTGATACTGTAGGGGTGCCTTCATGCCAATGTCATGTCCCGACGCTTAGAATCGACAGACGGGTCATCTCGGCAGCACAGAAGAAGAGCTTTATCTATTCAAAGTGCCGTCCATCCAATAGTGTGAGTCATCACAGGCCAGACTGCTCTCGATAGTGCCTATTATATCTAAGATGGTCATCCTGCCTGATCAAGGGGCACAACGTAAGGAGACTGTTCCATAGAGAGTTATTCATCCTTTCTCCACGTTCAACACATAGCCGCTATCTCTCTGTGCTGACGAGCAGGTTGGATTGCGCAAAGCATGTTGTACTGCCTACCGGAAAGTACATTGTCATGTCTGGTTCCTTCTGACTGTCGGGAGCATGACTCAACCATTTGTCTTCTAGTATCAGAATCTGTTAGTGAAAATGGCCTTGTTTAAGTATAAGGGTGTCATTTGGAACTAAATAAAGTTTCTTTGACGATATTTAGTCATGCTGATAAATGATATTTATGGCCTGAGAGCAATTTAAAATGAATAATTCCTTCCATAATATAAGCAAATCAAATGCTATGTATGATGACAGATCCCTAGACCAAGTCAGATCCTTGACGATTCTCTGCTTTTTTGTTTGTTTGTTTGTTTGTTTTTTTGTTTTTTTTTTGTTGGTTTTACGTTTTTAGGCCTATACCTTATGCCTCAAATTATCGCACGATTCTGCGTTAAACTAATTATGGGCATCAAGCACAATTTGCTGTTTTATAATCTATTTCAGAACATTCCTAAACGTTATTTACATGTATTATATTACAATAATGTCCCAAATCGTATTCATGGATTGTATTTTGCTCTAAGGGAATAACTATGCCAACCTGTTAAAGAAATGAATGCAACACCGTGTATTTATTGTTGTTTGTGTTGTTTATAACTGTAATGTTCTTTCATAATATTATATTAAACTCACTACACTATGTGGAGTAGATTTTGTCGAGATATGAATTACATAATTATACAAAATGCATTTCTACTACTACATGTACTAAGATCTCCAACACCATAAATAATACAACAACAACAACTGCTAAAACTAACTAATGATATACTACCACTATCATCAATACTTCTACTACAACCACCACAATAACTACTGTGACTACTACTACTATTACACTTAAATCTACAAAAGAAACACTGTTGCTGCCACTACTGTTGTTACATTTCTATTACAAACACGAGTAAAATTACTAATACTATTACTGTTAACGGGACTATTATTATTACTGTCAGTAATTCTTCTATTACTGTCACTACTACTATACCCATTATCACTACTACTGTCACTGTTACTACTAATGTCACTGTTACGACTTTTATTATTATGACTACTGCTATTAAAACTGCTTCTACTACTATTGTTTCTACCAGTATAGTACTATTGCCTACTATTGCTACTTTTGCTGCTCTTCTTCAACTACACCTACTACACCTATTGCAGCAACAACCTTTAAAAACATCGTCGTTGTCATCTTTTCATCCATTATTACTATTATCTGTATTATTTCATCTATCAGAATTAGTATCATTTAGGAAAAGTAAAGGAATTAAAATGAACTAACTGTTTGTGATGTGCGAACTCTGTTATTGTTCCTGAGCTTGATTTCTATCTGCGACATTTGTAATTAATTCCCCAAACCAGTCATATCGGATGATATTATTAGATTATCAGAATTGCCTTGTTACTGTAGAAATCTTTATCTGAATTTAAATTTCATTTTCTTATTATAACGTGGCGGCTAGCTTTTATTTTCATCCAATTGACGTTACCACTGTTAGCGTCACAGCTCAAACGTTAAACAATTTAAGATGTAAAGAGTATAACATCATGTCTGGTAATTTTTCAATTAAAAAATAAATAAATAAATAAATGCCTACCCGTCATCTTTCATTGTCGTTGTTTGTAAGTCTGCCCTTCCCTCCCCTCTCCCCCTGTTTCTCTTTCTCTCTGATGTTCTTTCTCTCTCTCTCTCACGCACTCTCTCACCATTCAGTTTTGCTTTAACTCTCCTTCTCCGACGTTCTTATGCCTCTATATAGTGAAATATATACATGAACTTTGGCAAATAGTCTTCGTAGAAAAAAAAAAACAGGTCTCTCTGCTGAATTCTCAGACAATTATTGGGAACAAAATGTTCCCAATAAGACAGCACCAAAAAGATGGCACCAAATGAATTACCACGGCCATAATTTTCATGGTTTGGCTTTATTTTTAGCTGTGACATTGTCCTAGAAATAGTAGATTGGGGCATGAATATTTGTTATTACGCAGCTCATCTGTACGATTATGGCTATTTCAGGAACTGGTGGAACGAAAGAATAGTCATTCTGAATAGTAATCCTTTTGACTAAAAAAATCTTTCTATGATATTAATTGGATTGTACGTGTTATCAAAGAATTCGTGATGCTATGGGCTGCTCTATGTTTGACATAATGGGAGATCGTTGTGCACACTCCTATTACTTCCCTTTATCAGACCAGATAGGAATTGAACAGGTAATGTGTAGAAGGAAAATTACTTTTGCGCCAAGGGCTTCAAACATACAGCTCGGAAAATTCAAAATAGAGAGGATATTTTCTTCTCATTGTCACAATTTCATCAACATTTTTGGCGATCTGTATTCCAAATGACAAGAAGTGAAGGGATACTTGCTCAACACCTCGTTTATCTGGCAAGAGAAGTAACAGCGCCAGTCAAAATGATCTCCCCTTACGCGAGTCCCTCTTTTGGGAGGAGCAGATAATCTGTAAAACGACCTCCTATTAAAGAAATGCTGTACAAAGGACAGCCAGAAATAATGCGTTCACTGGATAACTTTTTGTGACAAAGCTCCGTTGATTTAATACTGCGAGTTCTCATGTGCTTGATGCACCTTTTTTCCGTGTTAAAGACTATGGAACACGCAACTGATTGATAATATGTCATGCAACATGGGTCGTTATTGTGCAACATAAGAGTGTAAGAATAATACCAAAGAGGATAGACTGATTAACTTTCTATAGATTGTGGTTTAAAAGTTAAGACGTTCCCGTTTTGAGTCTTTATTCACAAAGTGATTTCAACAAGCACTTACCAAGTTCTGTCATGTGGAAATTCTGTTAATTTAATCCGTGATCCTTAGCAATGCATTTCATCATGGTCTCGTAATAGGTATTGGCTGTTTCGAGACCCCCTCTACACGTCATCAACATGAACAGGGGTATTACTTTATCCGCGATTTTTATTGAAATAAATAAATCAAAAGACTCGGCTAATGGCAGTTCCGAATACAATGGAATTTATTTATTTTTAAATTTTACTGTCATATTTTCTAGACTGATTTTTTTCTGCTTTTTTCTCTTATCATCTTCTTGTAATTTCAGCAATTGTTTTGCACATAATGAGATAGGCTTTGTATTTTTATTATTGTTGCGGTGTTTAAATTTGATTGATTTATTGAAACATGCCATTGAGAGTTCCACAATACTTTATGACTTTATGATGACATGTTGCCCCCATTGATTTTCAAATTGTTGTGTCAGCGCATGTTAACATTGTTACCAAACAAAATAAAGAAGAACAAATAAACGGTGTAACAAAGCTGGTCCACGCTCATTCCCACATAAAAATGGAATAGAGCCATATGGCTTTTCAATCGCAGAAACGGGTGATCATACTTACCTTCATTATTCTCCTCAGTTCTTATTTTATATTGTGAATACCTGTCCTTTTTATTTTTTTTTTCGCTTTCCAAGATTAAATTTAGATAAACTCTCCAGCAAAGAAAAGCGATCATGAGAAGTAAAAAGTGCTTGCCGCCGGCTTTTTCTATGTGTCGTTTTATCGTTGCCAAAGGCTTTTCAAACAATGCTTGTTTTCAGAACAATGGCGTGTTTTTCAGTCATATGGCATCTTCATATAGTAAAGTATAGTTATTCCTCACTTCTTTTACGATTATGAAAACGCAATCCTCAACGCTGGAAGAGGGAAGGGAAAGGGGTGTGGGGGGGGGGGGGTGCAATTTGGAAATGAAAATTGCAACTGTCACTATGATTTTAGCAAAAAACACAATTGAAATATCTAATACAGTCACGTATAGTGATTTTTGTACTTATTACTTTGTTTTTCAAGAGCTGTTTCGTTGATTCATCAGATGTTGGTCCATTTCATCATTATGAGCCTTATATTTTTATTTTGTTTCAAGTTAAGTTATGAATAAAAGAACAAATAATGACTTCAACCATGTCTTACTATGCTTGCGATATCATTATGACTTACATTATGGCTATTATTGTTATCGGTATGTTCCTCTGAATGATTGTTTAGCTTTATCTCAGTCTTCGCTTCCTTCTTTATCTCCTCTTAGTCATCTTTCTTCTTTACCTTTATTTTCTCTGTCACAGCTTTCTCTTCTTGTTCTTCCTCTTTCTCTTTTTTTGTTTGTTTGTTTGTGTGTTTTGGTTTGTTCTTGTTCTTGTTTTTGATTGATGGTTTGTTTGTTTGTTTGTTTGTTTTTGTATTCCTATCTCTGGTCGTTTCTAGACCTCCAAAACTATCCTAAGATGACATCCACAGAAAATCTCACTTGCAAATCTTTCAACATCCACAATAACAACAACAGGCAGACTGGACCATTGAATTCCAACCTGACCTCTTTCAAGCAGCTGCATTAAATTCTGAGTGACAATATTCTAGACTGTATGCTAGGCCGAGCATCGACTTCAATTTACATATACCCAGTTTTCAGGTGGAATTTCCAAATACATGGTTTTAAACCGGAAGCAAAGAGAAGCGTTGGAAGATCATCCATCTCATAACGTGATCATAAAGAAGATCAGCCATCTGAACATTTAGGAAGTCGCGTACAGGAGTCAGGACCCCAAAATTTAGCAAAATGTTGTCGTGGCTTTTTTAGGAATTGTGACAGCCAACATCAATGTCAATGAAACTGATAGGTGACAGGTGACTTTTGCTGTACAATAACTATACCATTATTATCAACATCGGTGTGTTTTACAAGTTTTACCTCTCAATAAACACATAAAATTTGGGAAATTTCTCATGATATTTACAATAATTGACAGAGCCACGCCGTAATGCTTTTTATCGTCCTATTCTGTTGGTTTATGTACTTGTTTATTTCCTTGTAATTTTGTTTTGTTTTGTTTTGTTTTTTCTTCTTCTTCTTTATGTTTGAACCTGCTTTTTTCCTTTCAGTAATTCTCGGGAGATTTGACTTAATCTTCACTTTCAGTCATACTGTTTTGCCCTCAGATATCCCCATCGTTATTGTTATTACTTCCTTGTTATTGTTTATGTTGTTTCCTATCCACACCGACACTGAAAATTCTGCTTGAAGTGGCCAGTATAAAAGAGGGCCTCAGTGGTCAAATTTTTAAACAGATTTGGACCGAGGGTCCAGCCAGTGCCGGCCGTCGGATTACATGAGGAAGGGATGGGTTTCCCTCACCATGGCTCCATACAGCTCGACTTTGCTGATATTCCTCTCGGGCTCAAACTGGAACAAACAACATCATTCTTGAACAAAAACCTCCTGGACCGCAACTGCTCACGCCGATTCTTATCACGCTGAAACACATCCATACCATAAAGAATAAATTATATGGGAGGGAACTAGTCTGACCCCCCTACTTGGGCTGTGTTAC
The DNA here is from genome assembly GCA_038406235.1 of Peronia verruculata. Lineage (NCBI taxonomy): Eukaryota > Metazoa > Mollusca > Gastropoda > Systellommatophora > Onchidiidae > Peronia > Peronia verruculata. Next base: position 438 of record JBCAUA010000999.1, on the reverse strand, counting down.
ATGTTTATGCGGGTAGGAGAGCCAGGAATCATACGTAAGTCCTCAGCAACGCCCTCAAGGGGGAAGTCCTGTGTGGCAACCTGCTCGCATTGTTGTAGTCTTTTATTTTCTTCCCACCTGAACCCGCACGTGCGTACATGAACAATCATGATCAGGCAGGGGCCAATTCCCAGAGTAAGACATGATAATACGCCGAATATATGGAGATATGAATGTGTGTATGCCTGTGCCATAAAGAATCCGACCTGGGGGCGGAATGCCACTTCGTCCCTAGTCGACTTCCCCAATAAGGCACAGGCCTTATAATTATTAATTATCATTTATTTTATTATTTTCTTTAGCCATGCTCTAGATTTGGGATAGGCGGACTAAGGTTTGGAGTTAAATAATAAAGGCCTTGAGCCCTGTCTTTTACCATTTGGCATGTTTTTAATTTGG
>JBCAUA010000988.1:0-13612 GCA_038406235.1 Peronia verruculata | reverse complement strand
CCAGGGGGGTGGTTGGGGTGGGTTTTGAGGGACCCCCCCCCCCCCCCCCCCCCCCCGGCATTGACAGAAATTACAAGAAAAGTGAGTTTAAATGAACTGTCACACACAGAAATCTACATGCCTACCTCACAAAAAGAAAAGATTTTAATGAAGAGATATTTATAAATGGAGGTTGAGACCGATACTGTCTTGTTTGGAAATGAATGCACTTTCGATTTCTGCAATCACAATAAAAAAATTTGATGTCTGACCCCCGTCATCACATTCAAAGCCCAATTTTTTATTAGGTCTCATTTCAACTGGCCGCAAGACATGTGTTGTTTTTTTTTTTCCTTCCTCCTTTACTACAATGGTTGCGTCGACAGGTGGCTCAAAGGGACAGACAGCATGTGATGCCTGACACAGGAAGTAACTTAAATGACTGAAAAAAAAAAAAAAGGCTCATTCATTCATCTTATGTGTGTGCCTATTTCTGGGTCCCTGTCCAGCAAATATTTACTTACCAATGAACTTAAATTCAGCAGCCTCTGTGATCAGACAGTTGCCTATGATGTTGATGGTGGTAGAGATGAGCTCTTTGATTTCATCCAGCTTGGAGACAGAGATTTTCAGCAGAGATTTGTACAGTTCATCCTCCTTCTCGCGGGCAAACTCCAACTTCTTCGGAGTGATCAGCATGTCCCTGGCCATGTCGAAGGCAGAGATGATGAACATGTTAAGACACCGGGTATGCGAGTTATTCAGTACAGTGGATGCGTTTACTAAATAGCTCTGCAAAATCTTGCGAGTAAAACTGGTTAGTCTAGGCCCAAAGTCTGGGAACCTTTCCACAAATACACTGTCCACTATGAATGAACCCCTCTGATACTGTCTCAAATCTGGGTCCGTTTCTAAATACCCGAGCCTTCGCAGTTGCTCGTACACTTGGCTAACATGTTCACCCGAAGTGTTCTCTCCCCGTGGGTTATGTCCTGGAGAAGATGCCTTGTGGTGCTGCGGTGCTTGATGAGGTGGTGCTGTGTGGGAGGGACTGTTGTTGTTGTCAGAGGATGCCTGATTAGAGTTGTGGAGGTTGGAGGTGGAAGATGCTGCCTGCACGGCGCGTGGAGCACCATCTGGAGGGTCAGTGTCCACTGTCTTGGAGCCAGGCGGGGGCACTCGGACAAAGAAGATGGGCTCAAATCTGGTCAGTCTGCTGAGCTGTCTGAGTTCTAGAACATCCTGCAAGAAAGACACAAAGAGGAAAACTGTCACAACTCTGGCATTAACAGACAAAACAAATGAGTGTCATTCAAATCTGGGATCGCACATGAGGAGATGCTGTCAGGACAATCAATAAATCTGTCACAAACTATGAATGTGAATGGGTGCTAGTTGAGACTTGTAAGTGGTATCAGGTGATGAATACGGATGAGACGTACACAGAAATGGAGAAAAAAGAACAGGAATCCTTGGTGCGAAATGATGCAGAACTTAATGCAATTGTTTGGTAACAATACAAACTCCAGGGCAGCTGTCTAACTCCGATGCCTACGGCACTCACTGCATTCCACTCTCTTGAACTCTCCCCTCTTCCTCTCTGGCTGAACCTTTATATGAGACACAATACGATGAAATCAGGCGCTCGTCAAATTTTGTGCATATGGAGTAATTGATATCACTGTAAATATTATTCATTTCCCTCTCACTGTGTGAAAAAGCTATTGTTCCGCCAAAAGTAGAAGTCGAGATATTGGCAATTAAAGACGACGGGGGTGACCTGTTGTTGCAGCTGAATTTATTGAGATAATGCCCGATCACTTTTGTAAATCCTTTTCAATCCTTGTTAGGCCATGCCATTAAATTACCATTTTTGGCATTTTACTCAATCTATTTCAGCAAATTTAACTTTGAAATGCATTTTTAGATTGATACAGAAGGGTTTGGTGAAGAAAAAAAAAAAAATGCATAAAAAATTCATTCACTGTTGAAAAACACGTGATCTCTCCGGTCGGTTCAGTCTGACAAGCGCCCGATTTCACCGTGTCTTGTCTCAAATATAGACACCAGCCCGTCTCGAACTCTCTCGAACCCACGGGTGCTCACCATGACCATCACTACAGATACAACTTACACGTAATGCGCACTCATGAGGTATTCCACACACACAAGGTCGGACTAAATCCGTCTCGAACTCTCTCGAACCTACCCGACCTCACTACCGCCATCGTCACACACAAAACCCTGACGTAGTGTGCACACGTAAAGTACTTTATACACATATTTGCATAGGGCTAGCATATGCAATTACGACCAGCTAAACATCGCTCACAACACACACTCGCGTGTACCCAACATGTAATATCATGATTTGGTACAATATCTCATTGTGAAAAACTTTCAATCCTTCTTTCAAAAGCATATTATACAAGATAAATGCAATGATAAATTAATAGATGTGAAAATTCTACACCTCACAAATGGAACTGTTCACTGCCCAAAAGAAGGGATGGGATTTAGGACAAAAATGATCAGTGAAGGATATGATCCATGCACTCGGAAAAAATGTACGAGAAGATTCCATAAGATAGATCTGAAAGGTCCACCACTGACTGACTCTTACAGCAAGACAACAACAGATATGACACCAAGCTCTTTGCTGTAAAATATACAACAAACAATGTAAACTAACTATTCATATAGAGATCGCTAGCCACAGATGGCTCAAAGGCCAAGTATTACATGTATCCACATTTATGTAACTGAAATTGTTTTTGACCAGCCTTGTTATCTCCCTTTGCCAGGCCCAAGGGTCTTGAACAAACAACATAGAGAGGAAATACATGACTTTTACACTCTGTTTGAAATGTACATTATAAAAATTTACGAAACCAATCATTGTACGAAGCAAGTGTTTTCTTCATATCATATTACTGTGGTCAGTGTTTCAAATGACAAGAAGAAAGGTGAGTTTTTTCCTTCTTGTTTCTTCAACGACCCCTTGTGTTGGTAAAGGAAGGTCATAGTGCTGGTCAAAAAACAATCCTCATATTATATATACCTAACCGTTTCCTCCATTTCCACCGCTATATCAACAGAACAGCTGTACAAAGAACAACAGGCCAATCTTAAATTCCGAAGAGAATAGCATATTTTCCTGTCTCTAAGTGAGAACCTCACAGTCTCACATTAGCGCCAGCTCATACTTATAGGAATAACGTCAAGAGAAGGTCACTGCCATTAAAAAAAGGCCTAGTATTGCAATGAGGAAACATAGGCAAGTAAAAAAGTTGCACTACAAAAGGGTTGGGGTTGGGGTAGCCTCCTTTCCCGACACGTTACCTAACTAACAGGATAAAATAACTTTCTTACGCATGGACAGAGAGAAAGTGGCGCATCAATAGGTCCAAATAGACTCTAAGGTCTAGCTAGGCCCGCTGGCCCAAATAAACGGCGCCAAATTTTTTTGGCTTGATATTTGAATTTGAGGAGAGTTTTAACATCACTAACTTTCGTTTTGTCATTTACTGTCTCATTTTGCTGTATGATTTATATGAATAAAGTATTTAAAAGTCGTCAAATTGGCAGCTTATTACTGATTTTGGCACGATGACTTTTCAAATCTGATCGATGTAAACAGTCAACCCACAATGATTACCGAGTGTTTGACCTGGTAAAAGAACGCACGGGTCACATTAGATTTATCACGCAAAGCAAAACATAGATACAAACCACCAATGTACCTAAAGCCCCCGGCCACTCCTTTTAAATTGTGCGCCTACTCACGGGGTGAAAGAAACACTTCCGGTTCAAATTAGTGTGATTCATCTCAAAACTAAAACCGGAACTCGAACAAAACAAAACAGAATCAAGAATGACGCTTGGAGCGGTCGAAAGAGGAAATGGCCATGAATGCTGAAGGCTGAGAAACTTCCGTCTGATTTTACTGTAAATGTATGCGCCACAGAACTTTTAAAAAAAAAACTATCAGAATATCGATGAGGACAGACATCTTCGTGTTTTTAAAAAAGGACAGTTTCTGATTTAACTCTCTCGCTATCACTGGATGAATATCTGTGTTTTGAAAAGCTACTTCCACAAAATTTTCAGAACTGACATTGACCTTACAACTTTTATGTACTAAAGGGCAGAAACTGTCAGTAACACTACGGTTTTATTTGACCATCATCGGCCGGCGATAACCATTGGTTTTCAAATAAGGACGAGAAAAGAGTGACCTTACAGCAGTTTTAGCAGTGAGGGAGGTGAAAAATGTATATTATAAGTTCATATTGCTGTATTGAGCAACTTTTTGACAGATGGACCACAGGCCAAGTCGTGACAAGGTTAATAAGAAAAGCAACCAAGACTCTCCAAGGTACAAACCTTTGTGAAATCTCCTTTCGCATGTCAACGTTTATCAGTCCACACTTTGCCTGGTCCATCAATGATCAGGGCCCAGATGTGATAGATCACTATGACACCATGAGAAAATCAGCTTTGACTTTGCACCAATTTCTGCACAGTTTGGAAATTCACCGTTTGTTTAGCCCCTCAATCGTTGCAGGGAGAATATCAGCTTTTTACTTTGCCCCACGTCCAATGCAGGGAGAATATAGCTTTTTGCTTTGCCCCACGTCCAATGCAGGGAGAATATCAGCTTTTTGCTTTGCCCCACGTCCAATGCAGGGAGAATATCAGCATATGGCTTTGTCCCAATTCGATACAGTGCCGACAGGAATCAACTTTTGCCTTTCCCTTCTACTTTGTATACAACAGGAAAATCAGCTTTGTTTCACTCATCAAAACAATTAGAAAATCAACCTTTTGCTTTACACCTTTTTCAGTACAGTACCAGAAAGAAAGAAAGAAAACCAGCCTTTGCTTTTTTTTTTTTTTTTCCTCACATTTTATGCAGTAGGAAAATCAGCCCTTATTATGCAGATGTTCAAAACAATGAGAACATCAGCATTTGTCTTACATTTCATTGGATACGGTGCTAGTGAAAAAATCTACCTTTTGCTTTACACCTTTTTCGATACCGCACTAGTGAGAAAATCAGCTTTTCACATACCCTTAGTTCATTACAGTGAGTAAATCAGCCATTTTGGCCTCCTGTCCAAAGTGAAAATCAGCCACTTGTGTTTTTGTTTTCCGACCTCATCCTTTAATTATGAAAATTACTGGGTGATCTCTCGGCTGTGTATGAGCACTGTGTGTGAATTATGTACTCACTTACTGAATGCTTGAATGGCGGAGCTAACAGGGATCATGCATGATGGATAAGGCAGTGAGCGGAGCTGGCAGGTCATAAACAGGTGACAATGCGCTTTGTTTTCGAAACCAGTGGCTATTACTTCCCCTTGGGCTGATTGACCTGAGACCCTTAAAACCTTCCCCTCCCCACCCCTCTCCTTCCCCCGTCCCATTTTACTGTCACACATACTGGAAGTAGAGAGACGCGTCCAGGCGACAACACCCCTGGCAGGCTTCGTGGAAGAGGATGATCCCGGTTTGAACACAGGATTGTCGGGTTCTCAGGAGGCAGTATAATAATGTGATATGAAGACTGTTAAAAGGGGGGGGGGGGGTGATTATTTTTAATGCTTAGAGTCAGGACTTTTTAAGGTTCAAATTTGAATTCATTCAGCACGTTCAAATCAGAGGAAAAGTGTGGAATGTTTTATTTTATTATTATTTTTTTTAAAATTTGGTTGCCATGACAACGACGCAATCGTCGATTTTTACATCTTGAAAATATCTATTTTCAATAATCTAAGGCAGCTAGAGTATTCAATATAATTGTTTGAAATTTGGCACAGTAATAAAATACATCTGTATAGAGAATAAACAGGCATTTGATTTGCCTATATGAGGTACAGTCTTAGTCATAACTGTTTGAATCAGGTGAATTTTCCAAACAAAAAATAGACTTAAGAAAAGGAATGCGTATCACTGACATTTGGGTTGAAGAATTTATTTTAAAAATTTGAGGGCAATTGGTTCTGAAACAAAGAAAAAAAAAGCTTTGGGAAATTTACTCTCAGGAACTGAAAGGGTTTGTGTACATGGCTGACACAAACACAAATCGTTGCTTTTAGAATATAGAAGATGATTAAATTAAATACCATCGCTTTGGCTGAGATATACATATCAATGTCTCCATCACTTTTCAGAACTTGGACAATCCAGTTGGGTGGACAGTCAGTAAAACATGCATGGATTCTGGTCGTAACATGGTTAAATTAGGTTAACAGGAGTCGACTAGTGATTTCATATGTTAGCTTCATCTAGAAGACTATCTGTCAGATTTCCTTAAGAAACAATAAGAAAACAAAAACTTGACTTTCATTCCTGGTTGTCAGAGATGTGCTTAAACGCAATTGTTAAGTTTTCGATCACTTTTTTGACAAAGCCATATCACGAAATCCTCACCAGAGTTCTCCTTTTTTGTTTGTCTCATTCTAGTAGACTAGCTGTCAGAGATCTTAGGATACTAGAAGTTCAAGAATTTTTCGATTATTCCCTTGTGTCAGGCCTGTGATTATAATAATATATAAGTGTATCTGGTTTTCATACAATGTTTGACACAGCTGAAGTTAATGGGAGATCGTTTCGCAGATTATCTGTCCCTTCCAAAAGAGGGACTTGTGTAAGGGGAGATCATTTTGACCAGACTTTTACTTCCTTTTGCCATACAGAAGATGTGTTCAACAGGCAGTGTAAAAAGGAAAGTATCCTTATACTTCTTGTCATTCAAAAAACTGATCACCAAAAAATTTGATAAAATTATAACAATAAGAAGAAAACATTCTCTTTACATCAAAATTTTTATGGAATTTTTCGTGGCCCATGTCTCAAGCAAAGGACGCAAAAGTGATTTTTTCCTCTTTGCACTACTTGTTCAATCCCTCTTTTGTCTGGTAAGGGGAAGTAATAGGACTGAGCACAACGATCTCCTATTAAGAAAAATTCCTAACAGACCTCATGTCTAGTTTCCTTCCAGAAGGCTAGTCGTCACATTTCCTCATCAGGACAAGAAACTCGAGAATCGGTCAAAGCCTCCTGGATAAATGTATTGAGCCCTCATAAATTTTGTGTACTTTTCATAAGTTTGTAAGTGGAAACTGGGTAGACACAAATAAGATCAGAAAAGAAGACAGTCAGTCACTCATTCAGTGCAAGGTGAGACTGAGATCAAATAGAAAAAAAAAAGCGTAGTATAAGCAATACATACCCGGCTTTTAGATGACCAGGTCGTTGCTCCCCGGAGAACATGTCATCTAAATAATGTCCTTATTGTTCAGTCTTGACATGGATATGAAATATTATTTGTTCAAGGGAATGTCAATGTCATTAGGACAAAATGAAACAGAAATGGAGAGTTTTAAAGAGTTAATTATAAGCCTATTTATTTGTTTTGGCCGCCTAAATTGACAGAAGGAATGATTTTTTATTCGTTTGCCCAAAGGGATTTATTGCTAATCGTTTCTCTCACGCTATTTATCTCGACTGGAGGCACTGATAAAAGAACCCAGTATTTTTATAAAGCCACTTTCCACTTCTCTGTGGGAAGCGGGAAGAGATTTATATTGCCAGTTGATTAGAGGACAGTGACAGAAACTTTACAGGTTTCTTATTCTTCATGTCCGTTTTTCTCATTGTGTTTCTGGTGTCTTTCTTCCATATCTCCCTCTTACGTTTTCATTTTCACACTTTGTTAACTCTTTTTCCGCCTCAAGGGCTATGTTACAGACCACCGTTTATGTCAAAAAAAGTGTCTGTTATTCCACTTCAGCATCTATACAATCTCACAGCTCCTTTCTTCAGTGATGTGTAAGAGAAGTGAAAGCAAATATTTTCACCGACAGACTATGAAGGAAAGACATGACAAGTTTGGTACGGCTTTTGTTTCAAATGAGACTTTAGAAACCTTCCCAGATATCTGGCTTCCGCCCGCGTACTGAAAACATAAGAAAAGCCTGTTAGTTTTGCATAGCGTTTTGCCAAGTACCGTCAAGTAAGGTCTCCTGCAGACAGTTGGGTCTATCTAGAACAAGCAAAGGTAGCGAATGGAAATGAATAATTTAAAAGCCAACTGAAAATTTATAATTGGTCATTTCAATCGGAAACAGAGATCAGGATAAGGAATTAGGAAATATTTTTGGCCGGGGAGAAACAAGCAAGAATTTGGGAAGTGTCACGAACTTGGGATGTGAGCGGATGTTAGTTGTGATGTTGTAAGTGTTAATCAGGCGGTGAATATGGACGAGACACACACAGGAATGGAGAAATAAGAACAGGAATCCTCGACGTCGAAATGATGCAGAGTTTATTGCAGGGCTTGGTAACAATGTAAACGTCAGGGCAGCTGTCTAACTCTGGTGCAAACTGCTCACTGCATTGCACTATCACTGCATAGCACTCCCTTTCCTCTCCGACCGAGCCCTTGTATATTATATAAACTAGTCCGTCTTAAACTCTCTCGAACCTGCTCACTGGCGGCATAAAACCATGACGTAGTGCGCACATATGACGTACTTCACCCACACACGGTCTGATTAAAACCCACAAAATGCTTAGAGAGTATCTCAGACACGTTCGATGATCCAGTATTCCCACGGACCAGCATATGTACGCTCACAATGCACACTTGCAAGGGCCTAGCATGTGTTATCACGATCCGCTAAACATCGCTCACAGCACACGCTCGCATATAACCAACACGTAAAATCATGATTCGGTGCAGAGAGTAACGAAAGGGAAACCATTGTCTGTGCTCAGCCATTTTGATTTAGGAAGAAAATAAAACTCTGAAACTACATCTAAATAACACAAGGGGAATTTGATGTGAAAGCGTGGCCAGTGAGGAACATGACCGAATGGAATTGCTGTTGCTGCGATTACAAACAAGACATGCTTACATCTATTCGGTTGGCGACGTCCACTTCAACACCACCTGTAAAGTCCTCACCTAGAATCTGAAGAAGATATTTGTCACGCTGTCTGGCAGTGAGCATCTCGTCGTCCTAAACAGAAGATTGGGGGAACAGTCAGATCTTGGATCATGTTTTTGAACAACACTGAACAACCACAGGAATGCCCGATATCAAAAAGAACAAGTGGATAAAGCACAGATCAAAGAAGCGGGATGGATTAGGAGCTCTGGGTGCAGAAGAGAAAGAGATTGGGAAAGAAAGACTCAGAGAGAGAGAAAGGAAGAGAGAAAGAATACATCAAAGACAAAAGGTGAGATTCTAAAAAAAAAATATATGTTCACTATCAATATCTTGCAGCAGTGCACCATTTAGTAAGGCAGAGAACAGAAAGAAACGAGCTCGATGACAGTAGCTGAGATTGCCAGGCTGTCTGTAGCTGAGGTCTTGAGCAGGTGATGCTCTTGCAAAAAACGTCAGGTTTGAGGTGATAAAACACTCACTCACTCAGAGAACATGCGGGAGGAAATCTGTGGAGAGCCAGGAAAGATTCGCCTTGCTACTTATATATTCTATTGCCATCTGCAGGCCATAAAAATCAGGGCGGAAATAAAGCAACCTGTACATGCAGGGAGCCTTTTATTCTCTTATTGTCCACTGCGATGAATACGTTTCTGCGTGCAGTAAAGCACTGAGCATAATAGCGTTGTAAATCATTGACCACGAACAGATCCGCCTTGCTGAATGTGCACTGAGAGATACAGGAAAAATCCAGAGATCTCTTTCCGGGAATAGAAACTTTGATTTCATTGTGGAAAATCCAGATTGGCACGTGCGGATAACGAGGAAAACTGAAGGCAACAAAAAATCAAATCCAGCCTACCAGAAAACTCTAGCACTTTTGTCCATTAGAAACCATTAGTAAGATGGCGTTTTAAACGATTGGATGGATACATAAATGTTTCTGTTGAAGTCAAGGACCTCATTATATCGAGTGTCATGTTTGGACCGAGAACTTTATGGCTCAGGTAAACGGGCAGCATCGTAAACGACGCCAACAACATTTGCTATACAAACTTTTTAACAAAACTAAGAAGAACAAGATCAAAGACTACGATAAACACTTGTGAACGATTCAGGACTAATCACGCATTTTTCATTGTGGCTCCCACAATAACAAAAACACCATCAAACAGCAATTTACAACCTTTGAATAACAGAATACATGTTAAGGAAACATCCAACGAAAACATGTTTGGCATTTACACCAAAACAACAACAATAAAAATTAAAAAAAAAAGGACAAAAAATCAGCTTTCTGATAATGGGTCTTGTGAAAACAATAAAAACAATTAGATAAATTATTTTTGTTTCCTGAAGCTGCTCTATCGCCCGGTGTTAACTTAGAATCCAGCTGGTACAGGTGACCCTGCCATTACATCTTATGTGTCAGGTCAGCATGTGTGACGTTATTCTGAGGAACGCTCTCTCCCACGGTGAGATGAAATTGTATCAATAATGCACCTACGCAAGGCTATGTCATCTGTGACTGGAGAGAAAAATAGCAAATTCTTGTATCCAAATTCCTAAATACAACGAGTGGACAATCCACGGCTATCGTGGGAGATTATAGATGGATAGAGAGAGAGATAGACAGATAGATAGAGAAATTAAACCTGACAGTTGACATAACAGAGTCTCTGCCTTTTTTATAATTCTTTTTATTTCATTGTATCCTTTCTATACAAGTATCCCACCCCTTCTCGGAGTAAATATCACACAATCACGTGAAATGTGTCCCATGTCGAACTTTTTCTGTACAATGTTACTCGTGTCATTGAAATGGGAAACGGGGAATTAGGTGTGGTTTACTCTGGCTAGGAAACCCATTTTTTTGCAATAAATGCCATTATATTCATCCCCATGTTAATTCCTGAAATCCTGGCATCACTGAAATCTGATTTTCCTAAATGAAGCCCCGTCTTTCAACCCAATACAGTTCATGCCAATGGCGTGACAAATGTCTCTTTCTTTCTGCGATATTTTAAGCGATGTAGGTGACAGGGTGGCCTTCTTAGAGAGAGCTGGACAGTAAACTGAGCGCTCCTATTTCCAGTTCAAGAGGGTAAGAATAAGTATCCGTTCATACGTTGATGACCAACATGTCGGCAAGTCTCCAGAATGCCAAAGAAATTACGTTTGATCATTCTATGCTTTGATTATCATCGAACCCGAGCCACTCAGGAGGAAGAAAATAAATCTATGGAAATGAATTCCTTCTTCCCTTCCCTCCCCCCCCTCCGCCAGCGTTTTATAACAAAGACCCGTCCAGATAACCACTGAAAGACGTCATTATTAACCGTAATGGAACACCCCCCCCCCCCCTTCCGTCCCCCAACAAACCATCTGTTCCATTCCTGCAGTAACTAAGGTGGGATTTGAGACAAACTATCAGGTCAAGCATTACGAAACACCAACATCGCCACCTGTATGTGTGACTTCACTGCCTTTGGACAGACAGCAAACACAGCGGGTTTATTTTGATTCTGGCATAAAATGAGAACTGAACAGGAATGAAAAATTCATACTAACATTCAGACCATTTTTGAAATTTCCCACGACAGACACAGAGCAGCAAAAAACGCTGAAACAAATCTTCTTAAAAGCAGCGGATTAAAATTCAACTCGATTGTCAGTGCGAAAAAACGTCTTCCATTCTTTGCAAATGTTTGGATATTTTTGTACTGTATGATGCTCGTATGTTTCTTTCTGCCTCTTTTCTCTCTCTCTCTCTCTTTCTCTCTCTCTCTCTCTCTGTCGCTCGCTCGCTCGCTCTCTCTCTCTCTTTCTCTCCCTCTTTCTCTCTCTCCCTCTCTCTCTCTCCTACAGTAACACACACGCACACTCATATAACCCCTCTCTCCGCATAAGTTGGGATTTTCACACAGGTTTGCTATAAGAAACCATGTCCTCACAGCCATATAAAAGTCTTGTCTCGGCCATCTTGAACTTCTCCTATGCACTTTTTTTTCCCCCCGAGATATCCCTGTCGGCCACAAGCTGACTAGTGGTCATACAGAGGGAATGGCGTTGGGTGTAAACATAAAATAGTAAATAATTACATCAGGTCGCGCAATGTTTGTTTGTTTGTCTGTTTGTTTGTTTGTTTGTTTGTTTGTTTGTGTTGGGGTATAATAGCACATCAGCACGATCACGGCTATATTGTGTCAAACACGGTAAGATACGTTTACACGTCAAGAAAATGTCACCCCTGGAATGTCGAGAATGGCACTCCATGGGAGAAATCTTACCGATGACGGGCTTTCGCCTCTTGCAGGTGAGAGCGAAGGACCTACTTATATGATTGTTGAGGAGAAAACTCTTGAGAAAGTGTTAGCCCTTCAAATAATCGTTCAGAGGGTGAAAATGGCCAGATACTTCCTAGATCGATATACCATTAAAATTGATCTCCACCATATTAGATATATTTTGAGTTCAGTAGGGGCTTTTCTCTCTCTCTCTCTCTCTCTCTCTCTCTTTCTTTCTATCTCTCTCTCTTTCTCTCTCTCTCTCTCTCTCTCTTTCTCTCTCTCTCTCTCTCTTTCTCTCTCTCTCTCTCTCTCTCTTCTCATTTTACATAGTTTTTAAAAAAAATAATTTAAATTACTTCTGAGAAAAATATCTTCAGAGCTTTTTCTCGTCTGATAGTCACACGTTTCTCCAGACAGCTCATAAATTGCTAATATGCATGAGTAGTAGGGAATAAAAACAACAACAACAACAACAACAAATAAACAAAAGAGTTGGTTAAGTGGAAACTTCAAAGACAAAGCCCTCTTTGATCCAACTGAAGTTAAAAATGAAAAATATTTGGTCTGGTGCAACATTACAAAAGAGAACAGCCATGCGAAATATTGCGAAAATAAAAACAGTCCAAAGTCACGGAGAAAATGGAAAGTAGAGAATCACACGGAATTAGTAGTCAAAGTAGTTTGGAGATGCCCAGACCTCTCAGGTTTTCACTTGACCTGAAAACAGAACAGCGTTATGAAATGCTTCCATTACTGAGCTCTTGAGACTAAACAAAAAAGGAAAACAAAGAGTTAATTGTACAGTCATCCATCATCCTGCACGTCTTGGAATGAGCTGTGTCACGTGGCCTCTCGCTCACTCTGACGAAGACTATAAGTCTAGAGATGACGCTCTTCTACGAGCGGGTTTGTCGGACGCCCGGCTAGAACTCATAAAACTCTCGAGGTGACGACGATGCGAAAGATTTATGATGAATTAATGAGCAGATTCATGTCTGGAATGGTTGCTAACGTCTGCTCACCTGACAGGTTGTCAGAACTCCTGTCGATTTCAGCGTCATCGTCTTACCCGGATAATTGTCTGCCTAAGACAATCTTCTATCTCTCGTTATACACACTACATTTACAAACTAATACATACCCACAGACACACACACACGCAAACATACATATGCACACACACAGATACATTCATACACTAACACATGCTCACAAATATTATGAATTAGAGCTGTATGATCCCTCTCCTCACTCAGACACACTCCTTGGCTGGCACACACACCACACACACACACACACACACACACACACGCGCCTACACATTACAGGATTATTCCCCTCCCCTCCCCAACACTCCCGATCGATCTTGCACAATGACTGACCTAA
>JBCAUA010000977.1:0-13612 GCA_038406235.1 Peronia verruculata | reverse complement strand
AAAGAAAGAAAGAGAGAGAAAAAGAAAGAAAGAAAGAAAGAAAGAAAGAAAGAAAGAAAGAAAGAAAGAAAGAAAGAGAGAAAGAAAGAATACCATTAGTATATTGAGTGGGGGTGAGAACCACCCCAATATGGATTGTTCTACAGGATTAAATAAGATGGGAAACTAAAATATCCAAAACAATGTTCTCTAAAATTAGCATTGGTGCCCAATCTCAAGATTTGGCAATGTTTTTGAAAGTTTTGCGCTGCGCAATTGAATATTCAAGTACAGCTGGAAAACATTCAGACAATCTAATCACGCGAGCTCAATGGTTTTTAAGCTATATTCAGCTAAAGATCAACTCGGATTTTCTAGATTTTAAATTTTGCGTTTTCTGAGCCATTACTTCCTGAAACAACTAGGTCATTGATAGGTCATTGATTTCTGTGTCAGAATGATAGGTAAAAAAAAACAACAAAAAAAAAATGCTTTCCATGAACCACTTTCCTACACGAGGTATGAGATGTAAATACATGAAAGAGAGCTGCATAAAAATAAATTGTAAACAGGCAAATATTGTGACCTATCGAACAAATGAAACAGGAAGTAAGATTATATATAACCATATTGTTAAGGAATTATCGTGACTTATGAAATCTATGGAACAGGAATCCTATAAAAACAGATCGCTAAGAGGGAAATTTTATGTTGTGGACAGCTGAGATAACCACCACTACAGGAGGTTGAAAAGCTTATAAAAACCATAACCGAAATTATATGAAACAGGAGACGTATAAAAATAGCCTGCTAGAGGGAGTGAGAGAGAGAGAGAGAGAGAGAAAGAGAGGGAGTGGGGGGTGGGGGAGGGGGGGGGGACCCGGAACAGGATAAACTATGGGACAAGCAACTATCACGTGACTCACTATGAAAATAATATGGCACAAATGATAATGTCGCTATTGTAGCAGAGCCCGCTTTTGGTTACGACATAATCTCTGAACTCCAAACTCCAAACTCTTTCGTGTAAAGTGAAAACAGTATTATCTCGTGGGCTACGAAAGAAAAAAAAAATGATAATAATAATAATATAATAGCATGACATTTTGTCACAGTCTGGCCTGAATATCAGTGTCATATTTCATTATATAACGACGTCCCATTTATACAGAAATTAAGCAAACTATTTCAGACAGATATATTATCGGCCTTGTGATCAAGTGGATAGCATGTCTGCGTCTAACAACAAAGGCACATAGATTAAGTCTTAATGGAGTATCAAGTACATGCACAAATTGAACTCAACATCCACCTGGTCCAAAAATCCATAATTCCTGAAAATGTAGCCCTCTCGAATGTCGGAGATAAGAGATCCCACTTGCATACAGTGCAAATTGATATCTGTCCATCACTTGAAGACAGACACAAAAGGCGATACATAAACAAGGGGATTGTGCTTCAAACATAATAATTATCTAGCCGCACCAATAATGTATCTCAAATGACATGCTCACGCATATCCACAAAATATGAAATGCATAATAAGTTATATACTAAAGACGTCCCACGACCACAAATGCCTTACCAATTGCAGGATCCCAGAAATACATGAGATCCTCACCGATTCTATTCCATTCTAAACAAAGCCAGGGAATGCGGTATTGGTAATTCTTATAGTGGCCATATAGGAAAGCATGGTTTAGTCGTGATTTAAGATGATCATTGTTACAAACTTCATGCTAGGGACTGAATATAACTTTTTGCCGATGTCTTTGCTTGAACCTCTTCTCAGGAAATCAGTTCAAAATGCATAGTTTTATAAGAAAAGCATTTCACACATGAGAATATGGTTCAAGAAAAGACATACATATAAAGGTTATGCTTATCAATGAATCTAAACGATTTGGTTGTAAAATATCTAAAAGATACAAATTTATTGCCCACGAGTACTGGCAATCCTCACATTCATAACTGATCTAATTCAAATTTGTTGATTTGCAAAATATAATGTCATTCTGTCCGTGAGAGTGTTAATTGTTATCACACTTTTTCTTTTTCCTTTCAACAGATTTCAGCTCTAGAGCAGAGCACGCAGAAATCCTGATAAGATCAACTTATGAGACCTTTGGATCGTACGATGTGGCGCACGTTCACCTTTGCAGACAAAAAACCAACGTGGTATGAGCCGAGGCGGCCAGTAGTGATGAATTCGGAGTTGTATATCAAGAATGCAAGACTTAGTGAACAACAAACAACAACAAAAAACAAACAAACAAACAAAAAACAAGCAACCCTAGATCAACGAAGAAATGATAACGCATTTTTATAAAGAAGGATGATTCTAGAATCATTTACTGAAAAAAAAATGCGATTATTTTAGGTGGTGACATCGTTTAAAGCTGTGATGTTTGTTTCTCAAGTTGAAAATATTCACGAATGTCTTATGTTTCAAGTAATTAGGCGGACCATTCTCTCAACTAGGCTACCAGAGACTCATCAGACTGAAGGAATCACGTGGCACAGGAGTTGGGATATTTCTTACGCAATCTTAACAGTAAATGTCGGGCTAACGATTGGGAAAAATCTAAACGTCAGGCGTTCGTTTGTGACTACGTTTCACTAAGGTGAAACAACACTGTCTCATTGTAAAAAAAATACGTATAGTACAGGTATTATCGGTGTTATCTGCCTGTAATGGAATCGATGAAATGTCATTCTGCAAGTGTCAGGATATTATAGCATCTCCTAAGTTGATATGCAAAAGCAGGAGAATGGTACTCAACGAATACATAAGATCTATCCTATGCGATGCTATCCAAATTTGGGGGTAAATATGTTGAGACAAAAGGAAAAAGTGATTTGACAAAAGATAAAGAAATGAGTAAATATCTTCAGAATTTTTTTAAGAAAGAAAAAAAAAAAGAACCAACGAAAGACAATCACAGGAGAAAGGAAGAAAAGAAGGAATAAGGGAAGAAGAAAGAAAAAGAAAGAAAAAACAAAGAAAGAGAAAGAAAAAAAAGCAAATCTAAAAACATACAAGTAAACAGGAAAGGAGAAACCGACCGAAACCTGGTGAAAAAGAAGAGAAAAAAAAACAGAAAAGAAAGAAAGAACAACAAACAAACAAACAAACAAAAAAGAGTGAGAACCATTATAATTATGACAAATTAAGACAATCCATGTCATTTCATGGCAATTTGACATTGGAACCCCATTTCGTGTTATATAATTTCGGTTTGCCACTAGCTCAAAGAACTACTCCACGTCCTGTAGTTTTTTAAAAGGGCGCGAAGTTATAAAGCAGAATCGGCTTTTCCTGGTAATTTGTGGACAGTGGCAAAAAATGATATCATTAACTTTGTGTTTCTTCTGCCTACACAGCTTATTTGGATATATTGGTGGCGACGCCTTAAAAGCTATGTCATAGTTTCCCATGTTAAGCTATTCATTTTTTTTTTATCCTCAAAAAACAATGCTAGATCTATTTTGCTGTCCTTTTGTTTTGATTGCATTACCAGAAGTTCTCTTTTCCCAGCAGCATCAGCATTTTTTTTTTGTGTGTAAATTATCGATAAAACACACTATCATTTTCTGTGACTTCACTTTCAGATTCTTTTCGTAAAGAGAACAAAACAACAACAACAACAACAACAAATCATTTGCCGCTGGACATCATTCGATGATGACTTGGAAAACACGGGGCAAATGTTTTAGCTTTTCTCTGTAAAGCCCTCGTAATCCACGAGATGCAAAATAACTCAGGAAGACATTCAGAGGATTCCAGAGCATGTTCAATCCTCTCTTACACGTTCAAGTTTGGAATCATTAAATTTAATGACCAATAACCTTGGATATCTGAGAAAATGCGCACTGACCTGAACAACACCGAATGCAAACCGTAGGTACTAAACTGCGTTTGAACCGAGCAAACATAAACATGTCACTCAAGGCTATTCCAGTAATTGTCAGCAAACCTGCAAAGGTAGTTATGATTTGAAATAGATCACCATACAAAAAATACTTCAGGCGCATGAGAGAACAGCTAAGATAACTACTTGTCACTGCTGCACCAACAAATCACTGCCACGGTCTCTATAGATCAGTGGTTCGCAAAGTTTTGGCGCTCGGGTGGGACTCCTTACTCAAAAATTTGGAACTCATGCACCCCGTACTATCGACGGCCTGATTTACATTTTTTTTCTTTTTTTCTGTGATGGAGAAAGAACTACATCTAAGTAATCGAGAATCCTATAATCATTTATTAGCAAACTAAATTACAATATTGGTCCAATCGTAACGCACAGTTTTACTCCAAGCCACATTTAGCAATGCTACACAACCCCAGGAGACGTAATAGAGGTATTAGTTTTCCACAGTCAGCACAGTCGATACCTGCAGGCACTTAACTGACCTTTCTAAAGGATATTTTTTTTTCTAAATTCAACACTTGTATACAGTATTTTCAGTATTTTCATTCTTGTACAATCTAAGAGTGTTGAGAGAGCGTGTACAGGATGGAATCTTTGCTTAATTTTGATTAAAAAAAAAAAAATAGTGCAATTTACATGCTCACAATAGAGTCTAGCTTAAGATTTTTTTTTTAAACAAAATGGATACAATATTATCCTCCATGGTCAGCACAGTCGATACCTCCAGGCACTTAACTGACCTTTCTAAAAGGTACATTTTTTTTCTTCTAAATTCAACATTTTGTATACAGTATTTTCATACTTGTACAATCAATGAGTGTTGAGAGAGCGTGTTTAGGATGGAATCTTTGTTTTATTTTGACGAGAGAGTATGGCTAGCAAATGAATGGATTAGTGAAGCCCAGGGTTCGGACAAGTCAATACAAGAACACTATTTATAACCTTCTGCCTGGACAGTGTCGCGATACACCTGGCTATTTAGCTACGCCGTCCTGTTTTGACAGAGTAACAGGGCTGTCGCCCAAGGACACACGTATAGATGAATTGCATAGATATATGCACGACAACGTTGTATAAATAGAACAGACGCTGCCAATTGTTAAACATCTGGCCTAACTTGGAACAGCTGAAAACCCATAAGGCAAGAGGTCAATGAATCTGAATGGCAAAAGCCCTTTTCAACACGGTTAATGATGTGAAAAGGCATTTAATGCGACATTTCTGTCCCTAAAAAGTGTATTAAAAATTTTGTTCTCCCTGCGTTACAAAAGATAATTGTAGGAAAAAAATCCCAAATAACTTCAAAGTACTTTAGTCTTATGCAAGTCCATCACTCAGTAAATTTGAGTGGTCGAGCATAATTATGATAAATGTCAGTGTATTACTTTTCTTCTCTCTATAATGTCTGTTGTACAACTAAATACCCTATTTTCACCTGAGTTTCTAGTACCAAATGCCTATTGTAGAATTTGTTACATGTATTGTTTCGACAAGCCCCCTCCCCCCTCCCCCCCCCCCCAAAAGAAAAGATTATTTTTCAATCTGTTAGACAGCCAGAGTACCTAGGCAACCACAAATACATCAAACAACAAGCTAACAACAACCAAATACCAGTTCGTAAACTAATGGCCTTTCGAATGGCAGACAGAAACAAGAAAAAACAAATGACAGACGTTTATTTCTCCTTGCTATCTAAAATGGGCGGAATTCTAGACAGGCAACAATATATAAAAAAAAGGAAGTGTTACAGAGTGACATTTATTTTGTTTTACGAAAGAATTTTTTTAGTGGATAAGTTTCTATTTCTCAAAGAAAAGCCAGCTAGCTGTATTTAGATGGGAGCGAGGGATAGGGAAATGAGCTTGTCAACTGCACTTTTTAAGCTGTGGAAGGAATGCTCAGTATGCCAAAAATATTGATGCTCTAGACATTTTAATCCCCTGTAAATTATTGTGGTTGTCGCTTGCACAGGGGATATTTCCTTCTTCTAAAACAAAAATAGTGCAATTAACATACTCACAATGGAGTATGGCTAAAGATGTTTAAACAATATGACACAATATAAATGTTGTTAATCTTCTATTGGGAATCTGGATCTACTGTAAATGACTTACAGAAAACCTAATTAGGGAAATACTACAGGTTACTGAAAACTGGCCATGAAACCAAAATCATTACTCATGGTGCGCAAATCCTAAACCCATCTATAAATTATATACATTTTTAGCTTTCTCCTCATTTAGATTATTTTCTAGATGGCATTTCAAGCCGTCATAATCAGCTGGTGAAGCTGAATAGTATATACGTGGAAAATGTAGACAACATCTTTGTTGTTGTTGTTGTTGTTTTCAGATTTGATTCCCAGCGTCTCATCCTCAATCATGAAATAATCTCATACACTGATATACGATACCGCTCTGGTATATCATTGTGCAACTATTTGCATCCATAGTGACTGTTTGAGTATGCAGACATAAATATGTGAGAATGGAAAAGAGAGATAGAAAGACAGAAAGAGAGAGCTAGAGAGAATGGGGAAATGAGGCAGGGAGAAAGAAAGAGAGAGAGAGTGAAAGAAAGAGAGCGCTGTGAAAGACTGAATTCAATTTTCCTATGTACTTAAGATGTCTACAAGCTCTGACTGTTCTCAGTGCCATCCTTGCTTTCGTCATCTTCATATTGTGATCTTATTTACTCTAGTGGTCAACAATTCTAACTTACTTTTCTGTGTCAATCCAAATTATGCAGCAAATCCTGTGCGAAACGCCTTTCTTCTTTGAGACCATTGCAGTCAAGAAGCTAAATGATATGAAGAGTCACTGACTGAACTGGTCCAATTCTTCCAGAATTGGTTCAGTTTCCTCATAATGATCGCAAATGTCTGAGTTCAACTGTTTAACTTTCTCTATTGAAACAAGAATTTTTTATTTTTTTTTAAATGGGAACATATTATTATGTAATAATATCAGAGCTATAATTAATCGTTGTTCTACTGAGCTGCCTCCAGTATATCTATCTCATTCACTCAACAAAGACAACACGAATAGTGTCATGTCTGTATCTCTCCAGAATCCCAAGACGTTATCTGTGTTGTGGTGCTTCATCGGCGCAAGCCCGCCCATTGGTAATATTTTGTTTTGTGCAGTTTAGCTCCAGTCGATAAATAAGAAATAGTCTAAACACTATTTTTTTTCCACAGTGGTTTGATCTTTAAAGAGCAAAGGTCACATCAACTTTTGATCCTTTCAAATTTAGTTCATTTCGATGTTTATCTAATACCGAAGTGGTTGAGGCTCACTCCTGGGCTAGAGAGAAGATGTTACAGATAAACAAAAGAGAATGGAAACATTTTTTCAAGGAAATTATAAACGTTAAATTAGGTTGAGGGGAGTTTCAGTAATTGTCTAGGAATACAGAATAAGTTTCCTTTATGAGTAAAATTATTGAAAAATTGGTATGATCTCTTTCAAGGGTGTCCAAGGAATGCAGTCAAAATTAATTTTTACTGATGAGAAATTAACAATCGTTTTCCTGTAATATTTTGCTTTTGTATTTTTACAAACCCTTCACTTAACAAACCTTTTACTATCAGTCGTAGATTGACTGAACGAAAAATGTTTCAAACTATGAAAAGTGCAAAAAGCTCTTTTATTTTCTCTGCTGTAATGATATGTACGGCATAAGAAAGCACTAGATAATATTATATATTCAGAAAATCGATGAGAACTAAATTCAGTCCAAACTGTATGAGAGATTCAGTGACATAAGAATATGAATTAAGTCAATATTGATTTTTTTACTGGGCTTAACCTTTCCCCAAACCCGTGTAATGTTCATATGAAACCACATAATGATACATCTTGTCATTGTACTAATGGTCTCCGCTGCATTCTGACTTTATCAGCATCTGGTGTTTAAGTACAGGGTTTAACATAAACAACAACAGAAATGTTAAAACTTACTCTAATCGAAAGGTCGATTTACACCTTCGGCGATTAGATGTCTGATATTTTTAATCCCGTATTTTTTGTCTAGCATTCTGTATAGTCTTTGTGTCGCCACAAGGTAGGTTATAAGCTTATGTAGATAGTAACAGTTGTCTCTAAGACCTCCTATCTTTTTTAAAAAAAAGGTTATTTCAGGAATTGAGAACATTTCGCTTATCGTTTGAATAAAGAGATGGCTGGTATTTGTGTCCAGCCTTCCATAGAGACATGGTGTTACCTTATGTAAATAGAGAGGAAATATGTATATATAAAATGCCACCAATTCCATTTTTGAAAGCTAGGTAGGCAATACAAATTCAGGAAGTCGAAGTTCTGACTTATGGAGCTATCAGAGATTTATATTATACGTCATCTGTTTTTGAAGACTAGAGTACTGAAAGAGTTGAACATATTCCGATTAAAACATGGGCACCTAAATGTCTGATATTACAATTTTCACACAGATTTTAATTGAGTCTCTGGCAAGGCCTGGTTTCACCACAGTTAAAAGTTGTAAGCTTATGAACATAACAGGCACTTATACTCTGGGAAATCCATCCTATTTCTGAAGAGGTGGAGACCGGAGGGATTGAAAATATGCTGATGAACATATAGGCCAACAAGATGTTTGATCCAGCTCTCTGTCAAGTCACCGTTAGCCACAATTGAAGCTATAATATAAGTAAATACTAGGAATTCACACTGGAGGCCATCTATCCTATTCCAGCTGGTGGGATTTGTACTAGACAAGGTGTAAAAATATCGTGATTAATTTATGGAGGCCTCAAGGCTCAGTTCTCATTCCTAGCTGCATCTGAAATCCTAAACACCGTACCCAGAATTCGTGGGAACATTGGGATTGCAGGAAGAGAAACTCAGCAAAATAAAGAGAGCAGAGAGGAGGGGAAGGGGTGAGTGGAGGGGAGGGATGAGTATGGGAGGGAGTAAAAGAAGAGGATCAACAGGATGACTAGATCAGAGAATTAGAGGAAGAAAAAAGAAGTGAAATTGAGTGAGGGTTAGGGCCGTGAGTGATTCAAGTGAGCCAGGTCTCCATCCATCTTGCAGCAGTGTCATCTTAAAGAAAGCCCGAAGTCCGTCGCCTTCATCCTTAACTGAATCGAACGAACTGAACCAATGCATTCATCTTGTTAGCGCCCCCCTAACAGGGGCATAAATCGTCAAATCAGCACGTAATGCGAGCTCATTCTCTCCCCATATCCAACACAAAAATAAGGGAAGGATTCACATACAGGGGCTATAACCCTGACCGGATATCCTTAATTTGCATTTCCCACATGTGAGTTGGGCGTCCTTAAATCTTTAAACACAGAACAGAATATGCGAAAAGAAGCAAATGACAACTAAAATTGTCTTTGCATATAAACACGCCCAGAAATAATATAATAACACATTTCTGGTATCAGCCTCTGATTTTTAAAAAATGCTAAGACCAATCCTCAGATCGCAAGCAGGCCAGGGATAAACCTGATCTTGACAGATCAAACCAAATAAACGATCATGTTGTTTTTCATTACAGCAAAGGACACCTTTAAATATATTGCATTTATCAATATTGCAAGGTGGCACAAGCAAATGGACACAGATTGAAGGCTAGAAAAGAGAAACGAGTGAAGAAAAGAGAAAAGATCTGAAAGGCAGCTAGCGAGCGAGAGATAATGTTGAGAGCATTTCCAGAGATGTCCAATGAGAAATTGTTAATAACACATCTCTGGGAGATGTAATAAAAGGGAAGGATATAAATGTAACTTTCAACCATAAGAAAAAATGAAGAAGAATAGCCCGCTGCCCTCACTTGGCTTACTGCACCTCGAGAGGAAAAAGAAAGAGGCAGAGAGAAGAAGAAAGTGAGAAAACTAAAAAGAAAAAAAAAAAGGAAGAGAAAAAAAAAAAGAAAAAATATAAGTAAGAAAGAAAGAAGGCAAACAGGAAATAAAGAGCGAATAAATGAACGAAAGAGAGAAAGAAAAGAAAGAAGACAGAAGATAGAAAGAGAAGGAAAGCGGCAAAAGAAACTTGGCAGAATGAACGTTGGCATGAGTAATGAAAGTGTGCAAGAAGAAGGAAAGAATGAAAGAAGAATGATAGAAAAAAAAATAGACATGATGAAACAGTACTCAGAAATGTACAGAAATGAAGAGGTAAGTTGTAAATGAAACACGAATCACCGATAAAAATAATACAACATAACTGTTCCTGAATAATCCCACAAACCTTGTGTTCCAACACCATCTCATTATATCATTATCTGCATGAATCATTGATGTTCTGTAACACCCAGTTTTGAACAAAAAGTTGACTTGCACAATGTTTGGGACTATTTTCAATGGTCATAATTCATATTTGAAGAAAACTTAGTGAAATTCATTGCGCCGACTGTGAACACAAGGGATACTCTTTCATCTCAGCATTCTTGACCTGGTGAAATACTGAACAAACAAAAAAAAACAAAAAAAACGCGAGTTCTGTTCTATATGTTATATTGCAGTATTTCCATATCTGGGCTATGTGGAGGTTATAATTATGTCATATAAAAGAGGGATAGTAAATCTACCGTATGGAATTTTATCACCGATCACTTGCCCAAACAGGTAGATTTTGGAACTCATTCGTCCTATCTTCTATGTGCAAAAGCAGTTGCTATACATGAAACATCAATTTTCTCAAAATGCTGTAAATGGAGATAAGAGCAACAGACAACTGAGCTCAAGAATTGAGAGGAAGAAAGAAAAGAGACAAGGATGAGCGAAAGATCGATAGAGAAAAACATGAAAGGAACAAAGAGGAAAGAAAGAAATTTAGAAATGAAGAAAGAAATGAAAAGAAAGAAAGAAAGAAAGAAAGAAAGAAAAGAAAGAAAGAAAGAAAGAAAGAAAGAAAGAAAGAAAGAAAGAAAGAAAGAATTATATCCTGACATCCTGCAAAGATTAGAATATCAAACAACAATGGTGTTAAAAACATGCCTCATTCTCAAACTATATGACTTTCTTGAGGAGAAACATGCAAGGTTGTGAACGAGTTTCAGCTACCAGCTGTAGGCTATTAGAAAGAAACAGAAACGGCTTTGCAAAAATGAAAAGACCAAATAGGATTTCTTTCTGTTTTATTCTTACCCTGGAGAACAGTGTAGATACTATTTATTGAGTGGTGCTGCTAAACAGGGGTTCACAAGCCACAGCCCAGATTATTTGATTGCACAATTCGCAAAATAGAGAGAAAAAAAGATGTGAAACAGAATTGTTGAACTAATATAGAATGAGCATGATATAAATAAACGATTTCAGGACCACTACCTTTCTTGTCCATAAAGCAAAAGTGAAATAAGTAAGAACATGATGATACACAATGGTATAAAATAATTCATAATACAACATTTATTATGTTTTACTTTTGAATTATATAAGTACGATATTGACAGGAGATCACAAAAAATGCAATAACAATGTTAAAATCACTGCCTTAATCATTCACTTACGTCATTCCAAATGTAAGAAAAAAAAAAAGTCATTTGGGTTAAATCAAAATGAAACATCGTTTGGATGATAACAACGAAACATCATAATGCCCTAATCGTTCCGTAGGGACATGCCAATGTGCAGGGAGAAAAAAAGTACAGTTGTCTCACAACCAGTCGAAATGGGACGAAAGTCGTTGGGCTAGAGCGGAGAAATCGGGCTCTAAATATGATGAGGATGGTCAGATATCAATTTTCTCAACAATAAGTGTTACAGAAATCGAAAGTGTATTAATTTCTAAACTAACAATATTGGTCGAAACCTCGATCTTCATTAAAATTTGGTTTTTGTGAGGAAGATTTGTAGATTTTGCCTTCGGCCGTTCATTTAAACTCGATTTTCTGGGAATTTCGGTCATTGCCTGGAAATAGGCTGGAGGGGGGGTTGTCCCTTGGTCTCTTTAGACTGCTATATCTCTGGCTAGAATAAAGCTAGTTCAATTTTTTTTTTTTTCATCACCTGAAATATACTTAGCTTTCACATTATACCAATTACCTCGTCAGTAAAAATACCATAATGGAAAATAAAATGAAATAATTCATAATCAAACAGGAGGATTTGGGAGATTTTAACAAGAAATATGAAATAAAACAATTTAAGAACAAGAGCAATAATCGTTCAGTTACAGTATTCAGACTTTAAAAAAAAATGAAAATAATGTATCAAAGTAGAACAAGATCTCTGCTATGACATCTGACTGATTAATCACAATCAACGGAATCTCATATTGACTGGGCTGTCAAACTTTTAAAAAAAAAAAAAGCAGGGGGGGGGGGGGGAGACGGAATTGGGGTTCGACAGGGAAAGGGATGTGATGAGTTAAAAGAGGTACGAGGACTGCCGTAAAAATGAAGTCCAAGTGTTCATATTATCGATGTAAATGTCACAAACAGGCATAACAAATCAAAACACAATGAAAAATGTCACATCTTTCTTAATCTTTACCTCTTTTATAATTATGCTGGACTTTGTGGTTTAGGTGTGTGTTGTAACCTACAGGAAAGTAGTTTTTGTTTGTTTTGTTTTGTTTTGTTTTCTCGGAATTGGATACAAATAATAATTCCAAATCTTGATCTCTCATGATAAATCTGAGGATCACCCGAGGGTAGGTATAGTTTGCTCAGAAAGTCTTCCACTGGTTTCGTGGAATCTAAATTATAAAGAAAATGCTTTTAAAAAGAAGTGAAATAAATAAGGTAAAATGAATAAATAAATAGAATTAACGTAAGTAAAAGTAGACGGAGAACGAGTTTGAATGTAAGACATTTAAGTAGGATCTATGTAGTACAAGACCAGAGAACTATCAAATTGGCTACCTGGTCGTCGAATAGCTAATTTATGAGTTAAAGTTATTTGAGATTATAGTTACGATGGGGGAAAACGAATCTAGCGATTAAAATGCTAAACATTCTGATTTTTCTATGATCATTATCAATGAAAAACACTTAATGACATGATAAATTGAATCTGATTAGTGTATTCCGATATACTGAGTGACAATGTAATGCGTAACAAAAGTAAAATGCGTTTTGAAGAAAATCAGCGATCTATTTATGACTCCATGTCGTGATATACCCGTATATGAATGGTCATGTAATGGGTGTGGAGAAAGGATCTGTCCAAAATCTGTCTTGAAGATGAAACAAAAATCATTTTGCATCCACAGTTAAGGGAAAGAAAAAGAAAAAGAAAGCAACTAAGTGAGCTTCTCACATCTACAAGTGGTTGAACTTATTTTCTTACTCACTGTTTCATGTATTGTCTGCGCCCAGTGCTCACTGTTGGACTGACGGAGCTCTCAGATACAATCTGACATCGGTCAGAAATGCTATGTTGGAGACACTCCCTCAGGAGAATCGTGTTTACGTGCCTTGCGTCGGGTTTTTATTAGTAATACATAAATATCGACACAAACAGCTGTTGTCGTGTCAGACTTCTCCCCGAAGTCACTGTCCCAGTTTTGTTTGAAGTTTGTGTCCTATATCCAGAACATTCAACCAATCAATTCCAGTGAATCATTGCGTAATTTGTACATGATTATTCAGAATGATATATCAAAAAGAATGCCTGATCAAAAATTCTCCTTTTCCCCCTCCTTTCTCCTCGGCTTCTAATGCTCTCTCTCTCTCTCTCTCTCTCTCTCTCTCGCTCTCTCTCTCTCTCTCTCTCTATCCCTCTC
>JBCAUA010000956.1:0-13613 GCA_038406235.1 Peronia verruculata | reverse complement strand
GGACCCGTTCCAAGAAAAAAGATCGACTCACCTGAAAGTCGACTCACAAGGGTTCGACTCAGGTGTAGTCGACTGTATCATTAAGTGAAGAAGACTTTTTTTTTTTTTTTTTTTGCAAATGCAAGGATGTCAATCTGTCTGCATGTAAAAGGAGGAAAAGGTCCTGGCGTATTCTTTAAGCAACAAGTAAAACTGAAATACGTTAATAGTAAATATTAACGGATTTGGGCCCAACGAGAAATTATTGACAGCCAAAAAGTAGGAAATTCTATTAAAGTAGGAAATTTGACATCCTGCAAATGCTCTACTGAGGCCTATGTATAGATACAGCCTGAGGATTCTCATAGCCAGAATGATAAAATCCATTTAAATAGCCAGTGCAGAGATTGTTAAGTTCAGAGTAAAAACAAAGGCGAGGACAAGCAGGGTGACTGAAGGCTCCGACTATTTCCTTCTCTTGTCTCTATCATACCACAATCACACAAGTAGACAAACTCTGTGATGGTTTACCTCATCAAACTTGTGGAACTGTCTAATGAAAAAGTCACCATATCGTCTCGCTACTTTTGTGTCAGCTATATGAATCATATCCTGCAAAAGAGATATATATATATATATATGTCAGTTATCAGAATGCGTATTACGTAGCCTAAAATTAAAAGCTGGATGGTCCTCAATGAGATCCACCTCTGATCTGAGCACAAAAATTCTCAAAAATCCACAGAGAGGACAATGCGCTGATATGATCATTCTCTTAAGATCTTCTGGATTGAAAGTATAAGCCCAATCAAAATTCAAGCCAAAAAGAAAAAACAAAAACTACTAAGGTCAACGTTTCATATACACCAAGCTATGCAAATCAGCCAATGGAACTTCACAGCCTGGAAAGCATATGAAAGAAATAAAGTGCAGATTAGTTTCCAACATTCTCAATTTGCATCGAGTTATGTCCGTGGCCAAGCTGGCCATCAGTGGCAGAAAGAAAAGGACAAACCTGGTGAAATACTTGACAGTCTTGGGAAATTTACACATAGATTTGCTACGATTTTGTAGCGACCCTGAAGGACAGAGAGAGAGAATTACCTTGTCAATGTAAAAGTCCACTTCTGAGGCTGACTGGAATTCTCCTTCAAGTCCACTGGTACCTTTTGTCCACACCAGATTCTTCATTTTATGCTGTGGGAAACAAAATGAAACAAATGTCTTTAAAAAAAAAAAAAATGTACATTTAGACAACGCATATATTGTTCCCTCATCTTTCCACTTTCATACTTAATATTTTCTCCTGTTCAAATGATAGCATTCACTGGAGCAGACTCTTAATACTATTTCTCAGGTATTAAACATGGTGGGGGTGCGAGACGCATCAACAATTTCAGACAACATCTGGGCATTTGTTTAAATTATTCCTTTGCATTATGCCAGTCAAACAGCACCCAGTATGTGAGATAATGTTACTCATATTATGAAGAACAGTTAAATCATTTCTTGTCTTTTACATTTGCTGATTTTTAAATTTTTTTTGGGTCTTGATTACTATTTTTTTGCCAAAGTGACAACATTTAGTTACTCTATTTACATTGAATCAAAATTAATTGGGACTGGAAACCAGTGTGTCAAAACAGAAACACACTTGTCCCCGTAAATGGGGATCTACTCACCTTGAAGCACATCAACTGAGTACAAAGCTCATCATCAGACTGCAAGAAGAAAAGGGATACAAGGATAATGTGGAGTCAAAAAGTTTCAACACAAGCCACAGAAATGCAGTGAATATCCACATAAATATTTAACCAAGCACATTTAACAGCTAGCCCCTGTTTATTAATAACAGATTCATTTTAGCATCTTGCTCAATCTCACTGACTGCAAAATGTTGTAGTTTCATACCAATCTTGGTCCTTTCCATTTTAATTTCATTCCAGTCTTACACTGTGTATGCTTAACATCTTCAATTCCCCACTGTCTAGGCTGATGAGTAATCAATTTTACAAAGGTTCAAACAATCACTTTCCTCAGAGGAATTTCTTAGAATTCCAATGATAATGCTCCTATGCTCATTCAATGAGATGCTTTAATTATCACATCAGATGAGATTTAAATCTAAAAATGCACAGCTACTTCAAAACTTTAAACAATGACCACACACTGAGTAATTCAAGATCAGGTTGAATACCTCAATATACATGGCTAAGCAATTATTGGGATATATCACATACCATGTCCA
The DNA here is from genome assembly GCA_038406235.1 of Peronia verruculata. Taxonomy (NCBI): domain Eukaryota; kingdom Metazoa; phylum Mollusca; class Gastropoda; order Systellommatophora; family Onchidiidae; genus Peronia; species Peronia verruculata. The sequence continues at coordinate 11,386 of JBCAUA010000956.1, read as the reverse complement.
TAAATGCAGCCAACTTGGCAATGGGCAATGTTGTATACAACTTCAGGTAACTGAAAAAATTAAGAAGAAAAATTAAAATTACCAGAACTTAGCAAGCCAAATACGAGCAAAACTTCTACATTAGTGTCATAAATGCATTTAATAGCAAGAACTAGATCATAGCATGACAGTATTTCATACTGACAAAAAGCAAGTCATAAATGAAAGCACAATGTATCAAAAATCAGTTTCTCATAGTGTACAAGATATCTATATGAAACATCTAGATTCTAGCCTCTGAGCAAAGAACTCTTGAACTTTTCATAATTATGATTCCATTGGCCTGTTTTAATGGTGACATAATCCATAGGTCATATACTTTTGATATGCAGAAATACCTGCGAATTGTGGGGACCTGAATTTGCTGTTCCACTTCATCCTTGAAGACCAACAACTGCAGTTGGAAGGGTTCCTGAAATGTTTGTAGAAAAATACTAAGACATTAACAGTGACCTCCATACTGAGCCCTAATTTTACCTATAGCTAACTTAAAATCTTCATAATGAACCCTAATTTTTACCTATAATCAACTTCATACTGAGCCCTAATTTTACCTATAACTAATTTCCAGTAGGCATGGAGGAAAAAAAAAAAACAAAAAACTTCTACCCTTTTGCACATCTCTGAAAAAATTCAAAAGAGAAATAGAGTAATTTGATTTCATTTTGATACGTTGTAATATGTACGACAGTCAAGTGTTTATAACATTACAATTTCCAATAAATCCCATTTAGGAATGTGATCAAATGTTATTAACATACAGAAAAATCATCTGTTGACACCTACCTTGAATTGTGTGGGTACTCCCATGATATCATAATTGGGTGGCACTGGTGACAGAAACTTGGGACAGGCAAAAGCAAACGAGGCTTCAAACTCCTGCATTTCTCTGAAAATAATGGAAAAATGAATTTAATTACAGACTAAAAGCTCTCAAAACAAATGAAAGAAAATTTTCTGGAGAGGACTTATAAGGGCAGCCACAACTCCAAATCAATCACCTGATTCAGTAAAATGAAAAAGTGTATCTACCACCGGGTTTAGCCATTTAGTGGAGTAAAATGTTTCACAATCTACAAAGGTGTCTGAAAGAAAGGAACACTTTCTTCTGCAAAACTTGCAAATGTCATGTCTCAAATAAACGAACATTTAACGTGAACCCGTTTAAAGTAAATTCTTGCTTCATGCCAACTTCTGTTGGTAGACGTAATAATTTTCCCTTGATGTCTTTGTCTTGGCTAATGTTAATCTTGTTAGAAGTTAACTATTTCTTTCGTCCAGAGGTACTGACCTCAACCAGACTGGACTGTATGTGTTTATTTCTCTACTCTGCTATTTTCTATTTGGAGGCTCGTTACTCTAACCTCAACTAGTTTACAGCTTTTGCTGGTCGGTATTCTTAATCATGTTTCAATAGGTGTAGAGTGTTGACTAAAATGAAATTCTCTTCTGGTGGGTATGGAAATTTTTATGTGCCCAGCTTGGTAAAGTTTTCAAATCTTCCTCACCCCTTTTGCATTCTGTTCATCTTGTCCTGGTATTTCTCCCTCAAATGTGAGTGCACACTCTCGTCAATTCTCATGGGGTAGAGCACCAGACACATGGAGAGCAGGGTGTACATCTTGTCATTCATTTTGGAGATCTGAGCAAAAACATCGTAATCTGACTTTTAAAACTTTGTATAGCAAAATATACTCTACAACTTATAAGTCATTAACTCACTGGTCATCTGTCATTTTTCCAACAAGGCTTATTGTTGGCCCATTGTTTTTTCTATTTCAGAACAATTTTTCCATTATTTTTTTTTTTTTAATTTAAATTTATTAAAAAAAAAAGTGAATTTTCAAGCATGCCTGCAATGCCAGAGGACATACATTTAGGAATTTCACAATCATTGAAAAAAATATAAACAAACCAACCAACAAAGAAATTTTTGACATCTTCCTTTGCATTTGCTAACAAGATAAATAAATAAATAAATAAATACAATTGCACTATTCCAGGAACTAACACAAATGGTAAAAAGGGAAACCACAATGGGATGGTACAATAGCAAAATGGCAGAGCAAAGTTATTCACACAACTCTGGGGAGATGAAGTTGACCAGTGAGTTAACATGTAGGCTGAATTTGAAATATATTCATATCTATATGTCTGGAGACGCTCTTGTTTTTGATATATCTGCCAACACGCTGCTACAAATTATAGACAAGGCAAATCAAATAAACCCACCTGATACTAAAAAAACTCATGTTTCATGAACATCATCATATATATAATCAGACAATAACTGGGGATTTGAAATGTTTCAAGATATAATGATAATCAAGGATACAACTGAAGAGAAAGAAAGAAGAATAAAACATAACACATGGAAACTGCATTAATCTTCATTCTCATGGCATAATTAAAATGCTAATGCATTCTACTAACTTTTGACTGCAAAACTATTGTTAGATTTTCTTTAGATTTTGTGCCCAAATTTTTCACTCTGGGTTCTCTTTCAAGATTCACAACAATACCTGATCATACAGCTGTGTCCTGTTTTGGAACATGGTCTTGGTGCGTTGGATGTACAACAAGATGTTTGACAACGTGCGTATAGCATCTTGATAGCGGCGCATCATCATGTAAGCAAAACCCACATAGTAGAAGGTGGTGATCTGGCAGGCAGGAACTCGGGAGTAAAGACTCTGAAACAGCAGTGAAAGTAAAGCTCAGGAACAGAAGGAAAACAACAAACAAACAAACAAACAACTGATGTCTGGCATTGAGAGATTGTGAACTGACAATACACAAACTTTTCATCTTTAAAAACCAATATGTGAAATTTTCATGCCGATGGAAGTCGACATTCATGCAATTATGTCGATCATGTTGCCCAAGAGAGTTGAGCTTCTCAAGATTTACTAGCTGTATATGAAAAAAAAAATTTACTTTTTCAGCACAATTAACAGGTCCTACTTCAACATAATGCTTAGACTGAGAGCTCAAGGAAAAATGAATTGTGAATTTTTTAAAATTTTTAATTAAATGAGTATACAAATAGACTGCTATTTAACTTGCTTTTCAATACCTATCCTGACAATTTGAAACTAGGAAATCAAACCGTTTCCTTCAATGGTTAGAAAATTTTCAACTCTCTCATTTCAGAAGCATGTTTACATAGTGTGCACAATAACACACATGTAATGCATTTTGTGAATAGTCTGAAAATGGTAACCTACTCAATGTCACAATGCCTGATAATACCCACTATACCACAATGCCCATTATTTGCACCCTTTACTTTCATTCTGCCATACAACCAGAAACCCAACCTTAAATATGAGGCCTTATGGTAACACATTTTAGAACATTCAGGAAAAACTACTGCCAAATTTCACCAAATTGGGAGAATGCATTTGAAAGCCATGGTCGTTTGAAGATGCCATTCAATTTCTTGAAAAATTTGATAAATTACCATGTCAGTACATCAAATTAAGATGAACAGATATAGTTTGTAGGCTTGGAAAATGAAGCTGATAATAAACTTGGCATAGATCACAAATTAGAGCAAAATTTAGAAGAAGAAATAATGACAGTGATGCCAAAGAAATATAAATCTAGATTTAAACATCCAGTAATGATAATGACGTGGATGCAGTTTAAATGATACTCATTTGTCAATATTTTACTCCAAAACATGCACATTTATCACACTGAACATTAATTTCTCAACAAATGTACCCCACGTTCAAGCAAAACTTCTGGAACCACCAGTACTTAAATCCTTTAGGCTGGTATGTCTAGCTTCCAAAATATAGTCAGACCTGGATAAAGCATAAGTAAAAAGAGCCATCAATCAATTCGTTGGCACACAGCGCACACAAAAACCACACCTTCTTGTTGAAATCAATGTTTTCCAGGACTTTGAGAGCTTGATAGTAATCTCCTAACAAGGAGTGAAGCCTCAGCAGACCCACCAGACTGAAATAACCCAACATTTTGTAGAGGGAATGCTGACCAAACTCTCCGGCCACGCTATCAGGATCACCTGAACAATAAACATGAACATGTTAGGATCTCAATACACAGAGGTACTGATATAATTTGCCACAATTATCAAAATTGTTAAGATAAACAAGTACTACATTTCTACAAGCTCTAAATTACAGAATGGTTCTTCAGAAGGCCTTATGTGGTTACCGCTAACACTAAGATTAATTTCAAACTGTCGATAACTTTGAAATTGTACATCTTCACCTGTACTGATTACATTAGCGGTATGTTCTTTGTTGATCAAATAATTCCCTTAACTTAGACAAATATGGCAATGAGCCTGATGTAGTTACCGCTCACACTAAGATTAATTTCAAACTGTCTATCACGTTGAAATTGTACATGTTCAACTGTAACGATAACACTAGCAGAATGCTATCTACGGATAAAATGATTTCCTTAAGTTAGTTGACAGATATTGCAATGAGTTTCTGGAAAATCCAAAGTCAACTGGCATCTGCTTAACCTGATCTTTCAGCTAATCTGGTTGTAACATTTACCTCCGCTAGTGTAGACCTCTAGCTGTTTGTTGATGTTTGATTTTTCCACAAGGGAGTGTAGAACATTCAGCACACTATGCACATTCCACATCTAGGAGAAAAAAATCAACATATTCAAAGTTAATGTTGTTATTTTATAACACTTAGTTAGGATTTCTAGAATCAAGTTTTCAGTTGCCCATTGAAAAAATTTTATTAGATTTATTCAATCTCCTTTAATTTAATCATTCTGCAAACATTCTAAATTTTTTTTATGATAGTTTCAAATGTCTTTTTTAAAAAGTCACGAAAACAAACAATTTTTTTCCAGAGGCAAACAAGGGTGGACCAGCAATGCTGGTGCTATACTGGAAAGTGTGAGAATGTGGAATGTGAACAAAACAATAACTAGTTCCTTGGACATTTCACTGCAATTTCTAATCTTATATGAAATTCTAAAGGGCCTGCAATTCTGTCCAAGGAACCAGTAGATCAAATTATGAAAATACTCATGTAACTAACACAAACACAGCCAGGAGAAAAAAAAAAAACCAAAACAAAACGACAACAAACAAAATCTGAGAACATATTAAACTAAACATATCATTGATATGTTGTCTGATTGACATGGCAGCTGTTATTAAACAGGTGGACTATTTCCGCACAAGAAGTCAATTTCAAAATGAAATCTCACAAACCTTGGGGTTGGTTCTGAGCAGTTCAATCTCATCCTCAGTCTTCTTGTTCATTGATTTGTGGCGGAAGATGCTGAAAGCTTGGAACTGTTAAAAGGAAAACAAAAAAAAGGCACTTGAACTCCATACCATTCTAATAATTTCTGGCCCATATAGTTAGCCATACAGTGCTCACAATCTAATCTATTTCAGCTACTATGTGGCACAGTCTTCCGCTATGAGGATATTATTAAACAGTTCAAGAGTCGAGACAAAATATTCACAAATAGTAAATGAGAAAAAAGATTTGTTTTTCCCAACATATCTATTTGTGCCCTTCAAATCTTAAACAAACAACTGAAGAAAAAGTACCAAAGTATGAAACCACTCAAATATAATAAAATCTGTGTGTCGTTATTTCATTGCATTCCTAACCCCAAACTAGTATAGTATGAATACTTTTTCATATACTATTTTTCTAAATAATACTGCTAACCATAACATCGAGCTTATGGTGAACTTATGATAAGTTCGAACATATGGCATAATGACCTGCAGCAGTATCAGAGGCATTAGTCAAATCTAGTAAACCAGACAGACCAGTAAAGAGCATGTTTTAGTGCAAATCTGACCAGAAAATTCAAAGTGTGAGCTATACCTGATAGATGAACTCATCAATGATATCCCATAGCCATTGGTCTGGTAGTTCCAGAGGGACAGGTCCATCAGCATCTGACAGAAGGGTACGGAAAAAAGTTAAAATTTTGTATTTTCAGCCTCTCTGCAATCATACTATATCAAAACCCAACTGCAAAATACAGTTCTTGAATGTATTATGTTAAACATGTGAAAAGAGTCTATAGTGGACAGAAATTTTATGATATTACACGATCTAAAACATCAACATTCCAAAATCCTTTTGCAATATGCTCAAACAGCTGTTTAAAAAAAAAAAAAAAAAGACAAACAGTGGCAAATACAATAAGGAAATACACAATAAAAAGAAATGTCAATAATAATCAGTGAAACTGTTGTAATGCCATATTTATGACTGTCAGTGTTAAATGCTTGAACTTCCTGGCTGTTAAATCTTGAATGTTCCATGATTATCCATGAATAATGCCTGTGGGAACTCAGAGACCATCAATGCACAAAGTGAAATATATCAATTTTTCATAAAATGATGAAAAAAGTGATCCATATGGGAAGAGAAGTTGACATAAGATTCTGTTTTTATGGTGCACTGATTTTTCATATGAGGGAAAAAAAAAGTAAATAAATGTTCCAAGGCTACTTTAGGCAAATGGCAATAAGAAACCCCTGCCTTCGTTTTCCTTCGGTTTAATGTAGCAATTTATGAGAAAACATGGAGATATACAAACTCCAGCTTACAAGAGTAAATTGCTTGATTATGTTCAAGATAAACCATTGCAATGTTAAGTTTGATTACAACGAAGCTTACAATCCCTCACAACAAAGTGATAAATGAATTTGTCTGCACTTTTCAGACTGTGACACTTTAAAAAAAAAAATAAAAAAATATCAAGACAAAGAAAACAAAGAAATAATTTTCTCATCTGTGTTTTTTGTTAAATTTATTTGAATGAGGAATTCAAACAAAATTAAAAGTCCACAAAAAAAAAAAAAAAAAGCATCTCTATCTCATCAAATAAAAAGTATACAAGGTTGGATAAAATCCAAAAGCAAGCCCAGAATGGAATCCACTCAGCAAATACTCACTCAAAATGTAGTTGAAGAGATTGCAATAATTGTAGTATGATTCAAACCTCTGTTCTAGAGTTGGTCCTCCCTGTGAACACAGTGCAGGTAATTAAGACATGCTTGTTTTTTAATATAAACCTATAATTATTCCCCACTGACATACGATCTACAACACAAAAGATGGTTTTCCAGTGGTCGTCACTGATTGGCTTCTGACGAAGGTGTAAAAATTTATTAACTTTGATCGTTCATTAATTCTAGAGACCTGACAATGTGCAAACTGTTAATTACAAACTCATACTTTTGATAGAACTGGCTAGCTCACACAGCAATAAACAAACAATAAACGAAATATACAAACAACTACCCAACGCCATAGAAAATCTCTGCTTCAAATAACCAGAAAAGTTGCAAAAACCCAAATGAATGCTTCTGTATTACAAAATAAAAGTGCCCTACACAGAAAAAAGAAAAAAAAAAAAAAATAATTTTATTTACTTACGGCAACTCGTGCATACACATGTCTGTAGTACAATTCTTTGTACAGGATCAGGAAACGTTTATCTGTTAAAGTTGAGGAGAAGCGAATGAAATTAACAATGATAAAATGCAGTATAATTGTGTTAAGATGATTAATGAAACACAGTATATCCTCCATTCATATATTTTAAGAACCAACTTATTTAAAAAAAAAAAAATTGTTATAGCTTTCAGCGAAACACAGAAAGCCATGGTGTGAAATATACTAGAAATCACATCTTACTCCCAGTTTTCAGAACCCACTTCAGTAACCTGAATTGCATATGCTATCCTCTTTAGAGAAGAACAACCAAAGTAAGCTTAATAAATTTTACTAATTATGCTGGAAAACATCAGTAATCAGGGATGTCAAACTGTTTTCACAAAAAAGTTGGAAATTTTGCTCTGACCTTCGATTTCAATCTTCAAACAGCCGCCAAACAACAGTCCGATTATCATCCAGGGTATGAGGATAACTCTTTCATACTTCCTATTTTTACTGTCATCATGCAAAATTTGTATTGCAAATGATTATTATAAAACCGCGATTGTCTCATGGATTTAGTAAAAGTCAGCAGTTGATCGGCCAAAAGTGGTAAAGTTGGCGACAACCAAAATGTTGGAAATCTACTAAAGTCAAAAGTTTGACATCCCTGACTAATACCCTCCACTTGGAGTAGCATGGGATGATCAATACTCTCATGCAAATATTCTCCCAAACTGACAACTATCTTCAACAAGCTCAAGAGAATGACTGAATGTAGCAACATTGAATCATACATATCCACAAACAGTAATATATTACCATTGCCAACTATAGGTGCAACAACATCAGCCTCGGGCCAAGCACTTGTCTTAAAGAATCTATCTGTCAGCTTGTTGAATCTGAAACAACATTGGTTACACTGCAGTTCAGTACAGCTCACTGGCAACTAAAAATGATAGGACTGGAAATAAAAATGGTGGGACGTAAACATTTGGAATCCACAGAAAGCAAAATTAATTCTGTAACACACAAAATTACAAACTATGTGAGAGAATCTCTGTCTCACTGTGGGTGCAGGAAAATATCAGCTACAACAATAAATCTTATTCAAAGACTGCAGCATGCTGTAACATTACTAAAATCACAAATAGACATTATCAACACGATTCTTCCCAGTCTCTACATTCCAAATAAAACATTTGCAGAGCAGGCAATTATCCTAACAGATGTAGAAAAACAAACTTGATTAATTGATGAACATCTTTTCAACACGACTCACCCATTTTCATATGAATTCTGAATCTCAAGAAGATCTTGCTGATTGATACATTTCTGGAAGTACAACAGAAAGTTCTTGATCACCTCAGGCACAATGTAGCCATGTGAGGCATAGTGTCTTTCATATTCCAAATCTTGACGAGGGTCCCCTGAAAATTGAAAAAAAAAAAAAAAAAAATATTTCAATAAGGCTAACTATTTAACTATGAGTTTGAGGGGCTGTTTTGTGATCTGACATATAGTGCAAAATGGGAAAGTTTTATATGTGTAAAGCAAGAAATCAATCAACCCCAACATGATTTTGAAAATATAAACATTATCAAAGGCGGTAAAGTTAGAAGTCAGGGCTTCTTTATATATTTCACCTCATTAAACGTAGTCCTTTCTAAATCTTGGCTTGCCTGATTGGGTCATATACAAAAGCCTATTGAAAAAAAGTATTTTCCTGTAAGAAGGAATTGAAAAAAATATCTCTCAAGGGTAAAATGTCCAATTTCCAAATTAAACAACACAAACTTATGTCATTCAGAACATACCTGTATGAGACATGTCATATTCTCCGTATCCTCCATAGTATGGTACATACTGAAAGGAAAATAGATCACATGAACAGAGATTGATTTGGTACAAACTGTAACATTACTGCACTGCCATTACTCCTCTTATCCTGTAGTCACAGCTTATCTCTTCAACAGAAGTCACATCCCAGAAGTGGAAAATGGCACATATTGATTAGCCTACTGCTTCCAATTAAGAGGTTAAGAGGCATAATTATAATCGTTAAACTTTAAGGCCGTTACTAAACAGACCCAGGTCCATTTAGTGTTACTTTGCTATCCGGACCCAGGTCTGCCGGAATTAGTAATTATGATTATCCTAGAGGGATCAATTTTCAAGGCAGAGAAAAAAGACCAAATATCAACAAAAACATAGGAATTAAAGTCGAATTTTCAGTTACATTGGGAGAATGCATCATTGATTGGTCGAGATCTAATGAATGATATTTTGTGGTCCAGCTGAGCTGATATCTTGATCTACTTAGCCTTATGCAAATGATCCAAAACTACTGTAAGTTTGTTAATCTATGGGGACCCCGGTCGGAGTCCGTAGAGCCACTTCAACTCTAATAGACTTAATTTTAAGCAATTGTAATCATAGAATCTAAATATCCCTCTAAGAACCCGTTCATCAGGAGACAAAGCAGGCTCGTAGGTGGATGGGTTCTTAGGCGGATAACTCATGTGACCACGGATTATCTTCACTTCTATGATTGATTGATTGTTGTCATTAGTTACAGACTTATCTATACAAATAAGTTCATCCTTCTTCCCTGTGTGAGTATTATAATTAGATCCAGAGATTCCTGATCTTTTTTAGTGTGTCATTACATCAATACTTCCCAGTGTTTAAACGTTGAGGGAGTTTTCACATAACCGTATTCATGAAAACATATTATTGCTATGCTATTCTATGGATAATCGCATGTGACTCCAGTGTTTATAGACCGACCGAAGTAGCAACACAACTGGCCTGTCAGGAGACCAAACTTACTCAGGCTTATCCCCTGAGCCAATCACAAGTGCTGTCCCACGTGTTGCCAACAACAATGTGGCCTGATTCCAGCTATACATCAACCATCACTTTCACTCCTTTGTGTATCTGTTCTCTCCATCTTCATTCCCATTTTACTGCACAGAGAAACAGAGTGATAGATGTGACACATCTAGCACTTTGCTTTTCTCTCGTGGACAATATGATGTGAAATTACTTCGTAAGTACTCGCATGTCTTGACTTGACACTGGGCTCTTAGGCGGATTTTTTATTTGGAAGCTGGTTCTCAGAGGGGTAAATTATAGAGGAAAAATTCCACTTCGCAGCAGAGGCGGGTTCTTAGGTTGACGGTTCTTACTCTTAGGCGGAGACCACTGTAATTGATATGTGTCACTTGTATTTTCGAGTTGCGACTTCTGTTTTAGAGATAGGCTGGGATCACAGAAGAAGAAGAGAGCTCAACTGTCTACCACATCCCCTGCTCACAAATCTTTCAAACTTTCCCTCTCAAACTCTCCTCTTTCAAATCAGTCATTTGCCAATTCTTGATTTTGAGTCTATTTGACAGAAGAAATCCAGTCATTCAACCTTTACCCGGTAGCCCAGCAGCCTCAGTAGTGGGCCTAAGCCTAAGACTGCTGAGCCTAGAAACCTAGAATAGCCTAGATCAAGCTAGACAGATCTAGATCTACTAATCTAGTTTAGAAGATTTCCAGATCAAAGTGTTATTCCGCACCCGAGTCTCCGGTGAACAATGCCATCAGACTATTTTGCACCCAGTTCGCACATGCGCAGAAGATGCCGTAACCCATCAATCCGTGAATCAGCGTGGTAGGCTGGCTAGCCCCATGGTTCTAGTCTGTAATGCGCCCACAATGGGACCCTCGACAAGAAGCAATATTTTCTATGTGGGTTAAGTCAACAACTAAAAAAATTTGAGGATGAGACAAAGTGCTCATTAATGTTTTTAAGAACAGCACAAAATCAGAAACTGATAACAAAAAACGGAAATGATTAATTGACACCCAAATATTCGACCTCGCACGAGGAACTGTTGTTTGTTCCCATTTTGGATCAAGGAGAGCATCCTTCCCCT
>JBCAUA010000945.1:0-13613 GCA_038406235.1 Peronia verruculata | reverse complement strand
GGACAGGAGACGATGGCGTGCAGCTGTGGATGGCCTATGCCCACCCAGTGGCTATGGGCATAAGTAAGTAAGTAAGTATTATTATATGAGATTATATCTGGTTAGGTGACATGCTGATTCTCTTCTCTGACAGAGGTGACAAAGAGAACTCGTGATGCATGAGGCAAAGGCCCATGATTAGTTGGAAATTCCGCAATAATCGATACAACATGTTGCATATGGGTTAATTGTTGTTTCAATCATGTCTAACTGAAAAGTGAGCATTTTGTAAACCACCTGCACGCTTCAATACATAAACTTTGTAATCTTTCAGCTGTATGCAGTAATATACTGGGCCTAATCCATTGTGTGTTTTGTGTCCTTTGAAAATTCAACCCCCCCCCCCCCAGCGACAATCACCAATATGCGATAACGTCAATGCCATAGTCATACCAGAGATCGCTATAATATTCTTTCAAACAAAAGACACAACCAAACATATCACAATGATCTCCACGTGAGCACATTTAATAATGCCAGACAAAACAACAACAGCAACAAACATTAATACAGTGCCCATAATATGTAAAAAAATGAGCTTTTACTGCTGACCATTCACAACGTCAGGTAGAGGGAAAACGATTTCGTCTAGCTACCAACTCTAGTGATCAAAGTCTTACAGCCTCTCTCTCTCTGATCCAGACTTGAGTTCAGCACAACACTAGCAAGATGCAGGGCCTGTATCTCCTCTGTTTTGTGGTCGCAGCCGCCATCCTTGTGGGTAAGTATAAGAACCGTCACTGGGAATAACAATAAAATGTGTCAGAAGAACTTGTCTTCGGGGTTTGGCCAGTTTTTTTCGGTCGCGAATACAACATCAGTTCGGTAATTCTACGACTATCACCTGCCAGTCGTGCTGTCAGTCCCCCATTGTGAGCGAGTCAAATCAAGAAACATGGCTTAAACTTATGTAGTCATTTACAGGTTTATGCACAATTACGTATCACTCAAAACTAACTATTTCCAACCTCAAATCATTTCACTGGTTTCAGATTCTGACGTGACGTAGAAATAGTTCCCAAAACGGCTCACGGATTAGCTACTTTCAGTTCTTGGTTTATAATTTCTTACTCAATTATTGAGAACAATTCGAATCATTACATACTTAGACTTGTGTACACAAAGTTTTATTTCACCAACAATTTTAAATTTCATTCATAGCGGCGCTGCAATGCTATAAATACTGCGAAATCGAGGTATTTAATTTCGGAGTGTTATTCCGCACACAAGTTTTGGGTGTAGAATGCCGTCAGGGTATTTTACACCCGAGTCGTGCATGCGCAGTAGACATTGCGGGCTAGATGTACCACAGGATAGGCCTATTAAGTCATGTCCACGATCGGAGTATGACGTTCGTCCAAGGAGATGTCTTGATGTATCATATGTTTATGGAAAGTTTACTTCACTTCAAGCGAAAAATTTAAAGATAGCTCAAACTATTTGAAAATGTAAGAAACATGCACATATTTGTGGATGAAAGAGTGAGTGAGTGAGCAAGTGATAAAATGGCACGGAGGTCCAGTCATATGGGACCATACCTTAGGCCACCTCGAATTTCAAATGACCGCTGGGTGAATAGATGTCAGTTCACGTGCTGTAACATGTACTGTTGCAACACTAGTTCAATGCTTCTGTCTTGCAAAAACTTGTCTCCATGTTTAGAATTATACAAGTAGATCGAAATTTAACGCTATTTAACTTAGGTGAGTCCCATAAAAGAAAACCACACTTCTCAAGGCAATAACAATCCCTTCAAACACAAAACAAGAAGGGGGGAGGGTGAAGAGAGGCCGATTTTGTGCTCATCCCCCCCCCCCCCCAATATTTCAGTTTTAGTTACGAAATTGTTATTAGTTTTTGAAAGAAGTAGCTAGGGGGAGGGGAGGGGTGTAAAACTGAACAGCTGAAAGGCATTGAGTTTTCAAGCACTATTCCCTGCAGTGCCAGTATAAAATAGGCGGAGAAATCTGGAAGATATAGGCTAGGATTGAATCCTAGAACTACATTATAGGTGTTATCGTTCCTATCGATCTCCTTGATTTAAAAAGACATACATACAAACAAATAAATTAAAACATAGGAAGTGGCTGCTGTGTATCATCATAATTTTAAAAGCTTGAGTTTGAAATCATAAACATAAAAGGGCACTTCGGTAAGGAAAGTTACAAACAGTAATCAAGAAAAGAGTCGATGGATAACAGTGACAGACTTCAATGTATATTGTCCATAAGAACCTCAGAACACTCTGTCAGAACAGTGTAGTCATGTAGGCAACAGAACGTACTATGTATGATATCGTGGTATTGTACTTTTTGGGGAGAACACAGATCTATATCGTAAGGGGATTTGAAAGCATGATTAAAGTCCTCAAGGCAATGCCACTCATCAAAGACCAGCGCCTTTCATATTCTATAAATCTCCCATCCTCACCTTTCGGCTTTTCTTAATAATAATAATAATAATAATAATAACAAACAAACAAAAAATAAAAATTAAAATGCAGTATACAACATCTCTTCTGATTACCAGTACTCGACTGTTTGATTGGCAGTTCTCTGTTAGTAACTACATTTTTTTACATGGAAATTAACTGAATGAAGCATTCTCTTCACCTGGCCAATCATCTAACAACCGAGTGTCGGGGACGGTCAGTTTTTCTCTACAATCAACCAGACCTAGCCGCGAAACTGGAAGCAGAATTTTCTATAAATCAATCAGACCTAAACCCCAAAACTCTACAATTAACTAGATTAAAAATACAGCATCCAAAACGCGGGTGCATAATAAACTATCCGAGTTCGCCCGAGTTTCGTGTGCGGAATAAAGTCTCCATTTTTCTGGCAGTGGCCATCATAACCCAGTTTCACTTGCGACTTAATCTGATGTTGTGTGGGAAAAATATAGGGGTAAGTGTGGAGCCATCGTTAAAGAGTCAGGCTAGGCAGTAGCTTTTCTATACCTACATGTACTTCATGAAATCTGTCATCAACATCTGATGTCAAATTCATGCCTACACCTGCCCTTTGCAAGTACGCTCTGAAATTGGGGGGGGGGGGGGGGGGGAAATCGCACCTACCCGTGAATAGCATCCCTTCCATGGTATTTCGGCATAACATGTTGCCACGGGCGGTCGAAACTTTGAAATATGCCGTTTTCACCGAAAATTGTTGAGAAAAGTAGAATGTCACACTGTAGAAATTCCTCCTTTATTTTCAGTGGTTCATTCCACAGAATAGAGAATTAACTCTCTATTCTGTGGTTCATTCCTAGGGCTACAAAATATGTGTTAACGCTACCTGTTGTCATACTTATGTCGGGCTAATTAATGTTTTGTTCTATCCGATACCAGGCACGGTGAGCACAGAGTTATAATAACTATTTAATATTATGTCTACAGTATTCAGAAATGTTGGTGCTCACTTGAGTGTTTAGCACCGGTAGCGACTCCCTCCCTCCCCCTTCCTCTTTCTGTGCCCCCCCCCCCATCCTCCCGATTATTATCATTTGTATTAGTTATTATTATCACTAATTTGCCGAATTCTTTTTATTACCTACAGTTTATTAAACCTGTTAGTAATATAGATACCGAATTTTATTATTACTATCATTATGATTAGAAATATCGAGTGGCCGAGTTTTTGCTTATTACTGCACTACCTTTGTACCCCTCAGAGGTTGGAACATAGTGGAATTCTAACAGATCTATATCTGTACCTATAATAGGTAAAAATATACTGGAACACACAGAGAGAAAAGGAGAAAGAATGAATGAAAGAGCTTGGAGGGGAAATAAAAAAGAAAGAAAGAGGAGGAAAGAAAGGAAGAACGAAGAAGGTATGGGAGGATGTAGTTTGGCGTTGCGTGTTTCTGGCATTTTTGTTTGTTTGTCTGTCTGTTTGTCATCATGTGTGGTAATACTGAGTTGTCGAGTTTATTATTCTCATTATTATTCATCTATTTTTTACTATAATTTTAATTATCATTAGCACAGACTTGAGACAGATGAATAGATGGTAGACAGGTTTTTCTGCTAAGCATTTCTGCTTTTATTTTATTATTATTATTTTTCCAAAGATGAGATGCTACTGTGATCAGTTCCGAGTAAAGAAACAATGACTTGGCCTTGATTGTTTATCAGTGCCATTTTTGTTTGTTTGTTTCCTTTTCCTAAACAAAATTATTGAAAAAAAAAATGCGCCAGTCAATCAATGAAATCCGCTTTTAAAGAAAATTATAGTGATTAATTAACAGCGAAAATAGATCCAGTGCACTGAAATTAATATGTAATGTTTCATAGACAAATATTTCAAAACTAATCAAAACGTAGCACGATGGCAATTTGTGCACTAACGTCAATGGAATCCTTGTCGCAACTTTTACGGTTTAAGAAATACCTCTGATAGATTAGATTTTACAGTATGACAACCTATATTATATATTAAACAAGTTTTAGTGAAAACTGCATGTCGCTGCGTTTCTTGGTTCTCTCGTAATCGTCATCTATGGAGTTAAATTATTCAACGCTAGATCTATAGTTCCTGCCTACCAGTCCTGTTGGGTAACGACCATGACCGCAGCGTTGCACAACTCTCCTTTTCTGATAGTTTCTGTAGTCCTCCGTGTTATATACGCACGATTTGATAAGTTTATGTCTTTGTTTTGCATGTAAACCATTCAATCATGCTGGGTGCATTATAGCTACGGTCGTGTTGATGAGCTGTTTATTAATCGCTCTGTGTTTGCATTCAGCGAGCAGCTTCACCATGTGTTAGTTTAAATCAAAATGGCAAATTAAGGCCTTAAAGGCCGATCTTTTTGTAATAAAGGTCATCTTTCTTTGTGCCCTGCTCAACATAGATTTAGTTATAAGATTAAAAAGCTGCACACGAATGATTATTTCATATGAAATGTTCAGTGTCTCATATGTTCCATCCAGTGAGAGCTGAGTGCCTCTAATATGTGACAACTCAACGAGTTTAACACACGCACGCACGCACGCACGCACGCACGCACACACACACACACACACACAAAGCCTTGGCCACCATTACGTGAAAATTCCTGGTTTCAGAACCTGTTAATGATGTTATCAAACGAGATGAATAAAGAACTCAGTAACTCTGACCAACATTTCTGTATTGTGTATCTATCAGTACACACTTTCTACGGAAATTGAGAGATAATCACAGTGATCTCTCTTTCTCAAACAGTGAGTGGGGAGTGTTACTAACTATACTGAAAACTGCTACAATATACGTGTAGAAGTTATATGGGTGAGCAGTGTCTACTCTTCTGAAAAATGTACTCATGTCCTCTGATCGTCCAACTGGTCGTCAATTTGTTCCATTAAAACAAACAAACAAATGTCCTAATGTTCTTCAGTACAAGAAAGTCCAACACTGCAAGTTTTATTAAGTAAAGCAAAAGGTTTAGGAGATTAAAGTGATTCTCGGCCGCAAGTTTTTTTGTTTTTTGTTGTTGCTGTTTTAATCCTTATGTTACTGATAAAGTCCATGAAACCATCACAGTGACTGACTGATATATTGTTTCCTTCCCACAGGATGTGCCCAGCCCAATCGATGTTTTGGTAAACCTGACAACCCAGACAACCCAAACGAGATCAAATTGTAACTCCAGGACTTACTGGAAGATTGAATTCTTAGTCACTGAAACTCGTATTAATGGACAAAATCTACATGTATTATTACCATATCCATTCAGTTAAATAACGTTCCAGGAGTCTGTGTGCCTCTGCGACTCCTCCATCGAACGGACATTCCCAGTATCGTGTACTTGCATGTGCAAGCCAGTATAAAATTGCTTTGCCTTCACTATGTGGTGTAACTGTGCCTCCTGATTACTCCAGTCGACCTGTATCGTCACACTTATTTTGAAATCAACATAAACATGTTTTAATTGCTGTGTTAGCTTGCAGCAGGCCACCGCATGTTTACACATAATATACTACCCTTTTTTGATATTTCCCCTTAACAATCTCTAGTCCTTTTTATATACGCACCATTTGATAAGTTTATGTCTTTAATATGCATGTAAACCGTTCAATCATGCTGGGTGCATTACAGCTACGGTCGTGTTGATGAGCTGTTTATTAATCGCTCTGTATTTACATTCAGCGAGCAGCTTCATCATGTGTTAGTTTAAATCGGAATGGTAAATTAAGGCCTTAACACTGCAAGTTTTATCCATAAGGGAAATGAGTTTGCAAGATTAGTAGGAGAATAAAATAATTCTCGACTGCAAGATCAACTGAAAAAGTTCATGATACCATCACAGTCATTGACTAATAAAATATTGTTTCCTTCCCACAGCATGTGGTCAGCCCAGCCCGCTGTGTACAGGTAAACCTGACAACCCAGACAACCCAAACGAGATTAAATGTTACTCCAAGACTTTCTGCAGAAGTGATTACTTAGTCACGCTGCCTTGTCCCTATGGAGAAGTCATGGAAAGAGACACCTATTCGTGTAAAGAGTAAGTATCTGAGGAGGGGAGGAGAAGTGAGGCAGAATCAAGCACGTCATTGAGCCTTTCACACTGGACCTTCTAAATGAGCACTGCATGGTGTGACTGGCTCTAGAGTTATTATTCACTTCTGATCTTTCATAATGGTTCTATTTGACCCTGAAATCTTTTCTATCGTCATGCCTGATCTTTACCCATCACTGTGTCTTCTTTTTTTTTTTTTTTAAAAATTATTATTGAGACAACAATGTTAAGGCTAAACACTGCTTTTGGAGACAGTGTGTCTTCACAAAAGCAGAATTGGGCTATAGAAAAGTGAAATATTGTCATATCATGGTTTACCTGCATGTATAAATACATCTAACAATGATTTATGGACAAGGGATGAGCAAATCAGCTATTTGCGATGAGTGAGAACTTTGCTGCATTAATATTCATATTAGATTCATATAACAAATGTGAAGTTTAACCCCGGAAATACCAAAAACATTACTAGTGTTATCAGACTTTCTATGATGACATTGACATTCATGTTTGGGGAAATGTCAGTTTAAGCTTTCAGATATAAGCTCACACTTACCACGTTGTTGCACTGTAAGCTGAATGAATTGTGGCGACTGTATCGAACCTTGACACTTCTAAGGATAAAGATAGTCATTCAAGTAAAGACGGTGTACTTTGCAGCCGAAATCGAGTCCATATCAATGCAACAAGTGACAGCTAGAGACCTAACACTTTGTTGCCAATATCGAGCTCACACCGATGGGAGAAGTAATTAAAGCAACGTTTTGTGAAGAGAAATTTAGTACTTTACTAGCAGAATCGAGTCCAAATGTCAGAGCAAAGAACAAGTGAAGGAGAGAGAGAGAGAGAAAGAGAGAGAGAGAGAGAGAGAGAGAGACAGACAGACAGAGAGAGAGACAGACAGAGAGAGAGAGAACCTACTGTTCGTGTAAGATTGTTAGGACTTTTGCTGATCTGTCCATCATTTAGTAACGTTATCATTATCTTCGTTCAATATATTATATTTATATAGTATATCCAAAGGTTTTCCCATTTGATTCCAAACAAATTTAATGATAGGCAACCAAGTACGCTAAAAACGGTAATATTTCTATGGATATTTTTCCTCTTTTATGACCTCTCCCCCCCCCCCCTCCAAAATGTTTAGTAAGTGTTAAATAGCCTTCGAATCTATCTTACATTTATAATTCTCACAGCGTAACTTGGCTATATCTAGACTGAGAGGTCATTTATAAATTGCCCTTCAGTCAGATCATCTAACGGTCTACCTGTCTGTCTGCGTGTCTGCCTGTTTATCTGTATTTCTGTTTGTCTGTCTGTGTTTCTGTCAGTCTGCATCTCAGTGTTTCTCTCTGCCTCCCGCCCAGTTTAGTTTTGTCTGTCAGTCTGTCTACCTGTCTCAACTGTTTTTCTATCTGTTTGATTTTCTCTACATTTGTCGATTTGTTTCTGGGTGTCTGTCTGTTTGTCTGTCAGTTAGCCTGCCAGTCTATGTTTCTGTCTGTCGATGTAGTATGTCTGTTGTGGCCTCCACGAATACTACTCTGTCAATGATTTGTCCCATACAATTTCAGTCCAGCCGTGGCGAACACCGCCTGTGGTACCACACCCGACTGTACCGGTAAAGGAACTGGCATATACGGAGACGTTATTCCAAATTGTCAGACCTTCTACTGGTGCATTAATGGACAATATCTTTACAACAGTCGTCAATATTGTGCTGCACGTAAGCAATCTTTTTTTTTTTTTCATAATCGTATAAGAATAACTCTGCTGATTGATGGACATTGCTCATTGTGGGTAATTTCCTGTATGAAACAAATTTTTGTTTTGGCGGGATTAAGTCTACTGAGGTCATGGTATTGTAGTGATTTACTGATAGTGCAATTTAATTTGCTCAAATGTTTGCACGGCCGAAATAGAACTTTTGGTTCATGACGGCCATAATGATGGCTGGTTCCTTGCGTCCGATTATCAATGAGAAAAACGTAGATGAAGGAACGCTCTCTCGTGATGTACTCAATCGTAAAGTTCTGAGCTGCCTATACGAGTCGAGCCTACTCAAGCCAAAACTCTGATAATCCGAATGTCTGATAATTCGAATAAAAACTAAACAATATATTTTTTTTCCTTCTTTGCGCCTATTAAATGCCTGTTGCACAATTCGAAGCCATCACCGTGAGTTTGTTTTAAAGGGTTAGTGTCAATTCGGTGTGTCAAGTTTTTTTTGTTTTTTTTTGCCTCAGATGAAATGTTACAGTTATTATAAACCCACTGACATACAAATTAGAAGCCGATAGCTTCTTAACTTTGAGATTTTAACAGTTAAAGAGACGGGATCGTTCGGGCCGCTCTGGCTTTCCGTAACTGACCGTGAACGTGGCGTGACGTCACCTGTTTCCGCAATGCACACTAACTCTATGCGTGGGCCTATACAGTATGTAAACAATTCTGTATTGTGTGGCTAATGAACTGTCGGTCGCAGGATAGTCGAGTGTTTGTAGAGCTCCTCGTTACATCACAACTGTGGTGACCACGAAGTTGTAGATTTTACTTTGAACTGTCATTACGTGGATCAAGAAACTTCCTCTGAGACACTGGGGCAACAGCCCAGGCTATTGCACCACTACTGGATGATAAAGACGTGTTTCATGGACTCAGGGTCTTCGCACATCGAGACTTTCCAGTAGACGTTGGCACTCCATGGGTTTTGATTCTCTCTTAGATGGATTACTTGACAAGGACAAAAAGCTTAATCTATCAGGGTTTAAAATAAGAGCTGTTCTTCTCTTAGATAGATTGCCTGACAAGGTTAAAAAGCTTAATATATCAGGGTTTAGTGTCAGAATTCCTCTTTTGTTAAACTGGTAGCTAATCCAAACTAGTCAGTCCAGTCAGTCTGTCCACCCATAGAACCATAATATTATGGCGCTCCAGGTGTTGCCCTTTTCTTTACTGGCCACAAGACCAGAGTATTTCGAAAAAAGGTAGATCGTTCATATCAAACTATGAAGGATCTTTTGGCCTGGTGCACAGTGGAGAGAGGAGAGCAGGTCTGCCAGTACAGATTTACATTAAGTTCTTCTTGTTCTTATTGCTCTAGAAAGTTAGAATCTAGAACTGATAATCTAGAATCTGAATGAAACTCAGATCTATTTGTTATTATTTTGCCTACGCTGATCCTAACCCTACGTCTATAGGCTGTCGTGTCTCAGGAGAGCGCCAATAGATTTGTTCCACTCACGGGAAAGGCTGGAAATAACCTCTTAGATTTTTCGCAGGGGATATAAACAATCCTAACTATTAACAACTTTGTCTCACTTTTCGACCTTGTTATGGTGGGTAGGGAATGTGTGACTGAAACTCTTTGCTGTGAGCCTGCTGGACCCAGATGCCCTCCAA
The DNA here is from genome assembly GCA_038406235.1 of Peronia verruculata. NCBI lineage: Eukaryota > Metazoa > Mollusca > Gastropoda > Systellommatophora > Onchidiidae > Peronia > Peronia verruculata. The sequence continues at coordinate 3,665 of JBCAUA010000945.1, read as the reverse complement.
ATAATAGTGGTAGAGAGTAGGGTTAAGGAATGAATGACGTAGGAAAACGTATGACCTATTTCCGGCGTCCCCCTGAAATTTGTGTTCTACACTTGTGGGATTTCGTACTGGAACGTAATACACATAAGAAAGTGCTCTATTTTTGGTAGGGGGTAAAACGCTCCGCCGGGAATTTCCAAGTCTGTACTTAGTCGAATATGAACTATTTGAAGTCAACTAACTCAAATGAGTCATGCGGCCATTTTGGACTTATGAAGTGAATGGTGTACTCTATCTCTCTTTTTTTTTTTCAATTTGGGGTCAGAATATTCACTCCATGTATGTGTGTGTGTGTGTGTGTGTGTGTGTGTGTGTGTGTGAGTGTGTGTGTGTTGTGAATGTGAGTTTCGAACAGAAAGAGAGAACGCCGCCTTGGATGTAGATCAAGATTTATATCTAGATCTTCTACATCTGGAATTGTTTAGACATGTACATTTAGAATCTAAAGTCGATGATTTAGGATCCATATTTCTTTCCATATACAAATAAGTGACCTAATATTTATATAGAAACAGCACCACCACCAACAAAACAACAACGGCAATAGCAAAACAGTTTGCCTCAAAGCTTTCACCGAGATAAATCTACTGAATGGGGTAGTCAGTTTTCACAAAGCTTTTAAAATGGTGCTCTACAGACTTTGACGAAATTCGCCCGCTCTATCCCGATAACTGTTAGTCTGTGGTATTACTAGTGTAACATGTAATTATAAGAAATAAAACTGTCAGACAAACGTCTTGCCTTGGCAGTTCATATTACTGTCCCCCCAGTCGCAGTCACGTGACGGTTTGCCGTGCCCATGCACGACGCTTGCACTTATCCACCCCACACCCTCTCCTCTGCTGTTATCATTGTTGCGAAGTAACTACGCTATTGCATAGTGCAGTTATGGCGAATTGTTATGTCACCCTGAATGTTTTATAAAACATACCCAGATTTTGCAAACACCGTGACATAGAACTTTGGGTAAGACAGATGCTGATCATTTATACCAATACAAGGACGCATGCAAATTTCCTAGAAACTGATGCACTAGAGGTTGTCGCAATTTTCACCCCATGGGTGCTATTTCAAAATTTACAGGTTACAGTACTGTATTCATTCATTCAAAAAATATTCATACCAATGTGCGCACAAAAAAATCTTTTACGGTATTTTCATCTTAACACCTGAATTCGTTTGACATCATTTCAGACTTAGTATGGGATTCCGGTTTGCGGACCTGTAGAGATCCAGCTGAGGTGCGGTATCCCTGTGGAACCCGGATCTTCTAGACTAATGGACCTGCGACAGCAGATGGAATTTTACTGACCATTGAAAAAACCCAATGTTCAAATGTATTTTCAATCTTGTTATGAAATTACTTTTACAACAACTAATGGTAATATTTGTACCATTCTACCGCTACTGCAACAGCTTCTACTATTTGCACTACTACTGCTATGACTACTTCATAGTATTACAAAATTTACTATTACGACTACTACATGTAGGCTTCTACCATGACTACAACTGCTATGGCTCCTGTCGTCTGTAAAGGCTGTCAAAACAGTCTCTACTCTGCACTGGTGCCATAGTAACAGTTACTTAGATTGTCTGTCCTCTGACGTTCTTGCCGTATCTCTCACAGCTTTGAAATTAAAGCAGAAAAAATGCAGAATAAAACATTGCTGGCAACATTCATAATTGTTATAATTTGTATTGCCCATCCCAGAAATGTGTGTTTTCGTTCAGTACTGTTTCAGTAATTTCTTCAGATAATTATCTCTTGCACACACTGTTACCACATACATACATCAGCGAAACACTGTCTCCACCTGGTAATTTAGTCTAACAGACCTTCGAAAGTCAAGGCAATCAGAGTGATCGCTCCTGCTTAATTAGGATGTGGGGAGTTGTCTGGCCATACTGACGTTTGCAGCAATGTGAAAGATCGCTTTGACCAGCCCTATAACTTTCCTTGACCCCACACAACGGGCCCAGACGGAAATCGTTCTGTTATATCTTTAAGCCACATATATGGACGAATGTCTTAGCAAGTGTAGTTAAACAAGCAGCTTAAAGTAGATTAAAAAAGAAAAATCACCTTTGTCTCATGGTTTGAAAATTAATACTGAATACATAAAACTTTCATCATAATTATGAGTAGGAACCATAGTGTATATTTTCATTTCTTCTTTATGTAGTAAATAGGATTAGAAAACCAGCGACAACACGAGTAAAAAAAAAAAAAAAAGAAAAAAAAAAGATAATCTGTCAATAAATACTTTTTCTTTTGTAAATGAATTTGTATTTGCAGAATTCTGACCTAGAAATTTTAACATCTTTCTCGAAGCAAATAGTCCACCTTTGAGACCATCGTAGGACACTGTCCACATTTTTTGGATGCATAATTTGTTCTTCCTACAATTAACAGGTCTTGAATATAACGCAATTAAAATATGAATGATTTGTATCAATTTATGAGGTCAGCATTCGTCTCTAAATATAGAATAAATATCGTTTTTAAGGAGGGGGGGGGGGGGAGGGAGGCAGGCGGGCGGGTCCTGAAATTTGTATTTTGCTCCTAATATTCCGTTTTGGGTTTCGGTTTTCTTTTAAAATTTCGGTCTCTGCTGAACATAAAAAGGTATTAAAATGTTAATATTATATCAGCTTCATTCTAAGGTGTGGGGAGTGTGGTCAAGCAAATGTTGACCTACCCTTCTGTCATCTAGGCTCGTGTTAATTAATTTGGGGCTCTTTAATAAGTGATACATCCTCATTCTTTCGTTGGCTACGGGCAAACTGCACATAGTGTATCTCCTTCACCACTATCGGGGGAGATCTCCTTATGATCTCCTTCACCACTATCGGGAGCCCCAGTGTCAGGGGTGGACTGACTGACCATCTGAGGTGATGATCACATCTGGGATGAAAGAAAACGTTCACATAGGCCACTGAAATAGACTTCCCACGGCCTAATGCGGGTGAAATATGCCATGTTTCTGCTGTTTCAGAAGGCAATGGTTGATTCCTGTGGCAGGAAGGGTGAAAACGCTGTTCGTTTTGACTGACATGGCCGGTATATATAGCTCTCTCTGGACCCCAAAAGCCCTTTTGCTAATGGGGTAGGGAAGCGAAAAGAACAATCTCGAACTGTCTGAATCATTCAACATAGTAAAACTCTAATGGTAATTTTCTTTTTCTAACAACTGTATGTACTGTGTAACAGCATATGATCACTTGTTTGGGAAAAAAAAAAAGGCAACAAAATTTATTAAAGATATATCCCCGAAATTAAATCAGTGAAACAGTGGGGGAAGTTTTTCTGTTTAGTCTTGTTCTTTAAATCAACAATCATATCATAGGGATATTATTTAACCAATATTACTAATATGATAAGAAGAGGGCAGCGAAGGATCAAACCGACATTTAAAAAAAAAGTTGTTTTTTTTTCTAGCAAAAGTTAAATGGGGAGGATATTGGATGAAGGACAATTTCTGTAGTTATCTCAGATCACCTTGGCATAAATGAAATAATGTGTACATATATATATATCTGTATCTATCGGCGTCACCGGGAACAGTGTTGGCCGCTGCACATGATATCCTCACAAAGTTGCCTCCAGCACTCTCGATCTTGAC
>JBCAUA010000934.1:0-13614 GCA_038406235.1 Peronia verruculata | reverse complement strand
GGCTGTATAATACTCACATCAGCGGATGTCGGCTCGCCGCCTAATCTCGATAGCGGGGTAGCGGAAGGTGTTTCTCCGTCGAAAGGCCGATAGCGGAATTCCGCGAAGAGCGGAAGAATGGCATCTCTGTATAGGCAAGTAACTGATGTCTTACTAACCTGATGAAGGAATGTATTCCATGGATCTGGGCAGTTTTTTCTAGGATATGAAGTGAACCAGGCATTGGCTGCCCATTGTGGGATGACTGTGCTTGCTTTGAGCGAAGTTTGAAGCCTCTCTACAAAACACAACACACCATTATAACTGACCAACAGAGAGAAAAAAAAAAAATAGCAACAACAACAAAACAATTAACAACAAAAACAAAGTAAGACAAAACAAAAAATCTTTTTCTATTTCTTCTTGCCAAACGGCTTGTTGTTCAGCTTTGATCTCACTGCAAGTTTAACAAACCAGACAAAAACAGATCAATTGTGCAACACTAACAGCACATCCATATAGGCAAAATCCAGTCCGCCTGCCCGCCAGCTAATAAGGACTTACATTGTATTGTAGCAGGAATAAAGTGGGTTTATAGTTTTCTAGATATGCATAAAGACTATCTGCAGCAACATCACACTTGTTGAAAAAGAACACAAACAAACACACACATACACAAGATCAGAGAACAACCAAAAAATAATAAGAAAAAACTGAACTCACTGACTGAAGCTGATTGTGCACATGAAGCACAATCAGATTGATGGCCACATCATTCTCTCCACCTTTAGGCACAATAATATCTGCTGCACGCATGGAGGGCTCAATATAATATTCAAAGGAAGGCTTCACAAACTTCATGTACTGTTTCAGGACACCCTGAACATCACGACCTCTCTCTGCAATGTCTCGTCGCAAACGACGTGCCAATCTGACATCTGAATCTGTGTCCACGAATACTTTCATGTCCATTAACTGAGACAAAAGAAAAAGTAACATTTATGGATCTTTACTTCAAATTATCCCAGTGGTTCATTTTGAAATTGGCATCCAAGAAAACATACTCATATTCTGATACATCATTGAGACAGCTTTGCTATAAGTTCATCAGTTTACATACTTTATCAAAATTAGCTGCCACATCTTAATTCACTAAGATCAATATCCTCTAAAAATTTTCTTGTTGGGTTAAAGTTAAAAAATCACCACTGGACAAGGGAAAAAACAGAGACACACATGGGTTCACTGCTGTGCTAATTTTGTAGTTCTCTTCTAAGCATCATTGCTATGGTCACTCACTCCCTACATGCATTGCTAATCCCATTTGCACTCAGTCCATCCTTTGTGTATGAGCCAGCTGGGACTGGTTTTTACTTTCCTACAAACAATCAGAAGCACCGACTGGTATGCAAGGTTACTGTTTTGTAAGAGGAAGAAGCAGACTACAGCAGATTTGGGCTTCTTGTATCTTTTTCCAGAGAGGCTGCTTTTTGGACTATTTTGGACTGTTGCTAGCAGTGAAGTTGTTAAGATGGGATGTGATTTATTAATCAAACTAATTACATACCTTCAGCAGTTCTTGGTTTGCAAATGTCATGATGCCTTCAAAAATGACAACATTCGCACCATAGATTGCTTTCTGGGAAATAAATATGTATAATATTAAAATTTCGAAGCGAATGTCTGGCAAGTTAAATATAATGTTTCTTCTCCATCAAGTTTAAAAAAAAAAAAAAAAAAGCAAATATGTATCTTTAATAACATCCTGAAAAAAATCACACAATGGGGGGGAGATGGAGGGACAGATGAAATCAGGTTTTTGCTCAAAATATTCGATCTCAAGTTTTTTGTTTTCTTTTAAAAATTTCACCTTTTTCTGAATATAAAAACGGTATAAAAAAAAGTTGAAATGTCCATTCTAAGGTGTGGGGAGGATGGTCAAGCAATGGCTGACCGACCCCGCTGCCTTCCAGACTCTGGTCATATGAGGCTCTATACTCAGCAATATTTCACTGGCTACAAGCAAATTGTGTATAAAAGGCTTGCATGTGACCTCCTTTACTAATACAGGAAGCCTGAATGCCAGGAGTGTACATTAACTGTCCATCTGAGGCACTGACCAAACTGATTATTAGTGAAAACTTTTGCCTGGGCCTCCAAAAAAGACTTTCATCTGCTTAATGAGAGTGAAATATGCCCTGTTTCTGCTGTTTCAGAGTGCAGTAGAGGATTATCTGTCACAAGAGGGGTTAAAACACTCTTAGTTTTGACTAAATTAGACACAGCAGCTATATATTATAGCATTCTCTGGACCCTAAGCTGACTCTACAGAAGCTCTATTGCTGATAGGAATTGGGGAGCAAAAATGGAGGAAAACTCAGTAGAGGCACGAAAAAGATATATTAAAGACATAGAAATCACAGAAAAAGCTCTAACAGGTGACACATATGTTTTTGGGCTAAATACTGATCAAAAGCTCTTTACGGCTGTTTTCTATAACAGAAAAAAAAATTTAGATGCATATTTAGCACAAATATGCAATGTACTTTTTAATTTCTGGAGCAATTATCATGAAATTGGCCATGAATACAAGACAAAACAACACACAAAAATTATCAGATGGAATATTTCATAACAATTTAATTAACTGGCGTCATTTTCCATGAAACATGTGAGACGGTCTGGTAGTCAATGGAGATGTTTTTATCGATCGATCGATTTTATAATTTTTTCACACCCACCCATTTCCCACAAATGCCCCAGGAAATGTCTCTTGCCATACAGTCACCATTTGTTTCGTTTTATACTGAGTTTGGTGTAAATTAGATGATAACTTTTTAAGGTTTTGAAGAACAAGGAATGTCACTTCAAATTGCAAGTAGGGTAGGAAAACAAGTGGAGTTCATCTAATAAAACAATGGCAAGTAGGGAAAGTCAAGGAATATGGAAAGTTTTCAAACTATTCAATGATTTTGTTCTGATGCTGACCTGTCAGGCGCAGGAGACTGAAATTATGAAGCTGGAGATCTAGCTAGCAAGAGTTCTAAGAATTGTGGCCTAACAATTTCTATATCTAGATCTAGATCTTGTAAGCCTGGGCGCAGTACTAAGAAGGGTAAAGGCAAGGCACCAGCATCTTCCATGTCTATATCTAATGCTTCTACATCTAGAGAAACTTTCTTTCTGCAAAGCGGGCAGAGATGGAGAAATCATGATTCATTGCTGTGACTATTGGGGAACTCAGCTAAATCTAGATCTACATTTTCCAATATTTTTCCAAAATTCTCGGCAAACTTGACCGGGTCATTTTTAACATAGTCCATTTCTGTTTTTTTTCCATAGCAGATTGTGTTGGTTTAGTACTGTCATAACTCATATGTGTTAAACTGTTTGATGTGGGACAATGAAAAGGGTGTCTATTAATTTTTGAAATTCCTCTGAAAATGCCAGCCTCAGTGTATCTAAACTCAAAACAAGCTCAGTCTTCAGTGAACGGCATTTTTGAGAATTTGACATTATGTGGTCAAATTTTCACAAAGTCTGTTGCCTTTTTACATACCAATTTCAAAAGATTGCAAAAAAAAAAATAATAATAATAATAAAATAAATTAGCCAATTATCAAAAATTTCCTCTGAACATTTTTAGACACTGAAGTGAAAAAAAAAAATGAGAGAGACGAAATTTCAAGCATACTCCCAAAGGACTACTACAGTAGATTTCATAAAAATGTTTATGATGGACATTGACCTACTTCAACATCGTAATCAAATTATTTTTCAATTTATTTATTATTTTTTGTTTTTGAAATTTAAAAAAAAAGAAAAAAGTTTCATTTTAGGATTTAGAGTAAAAACTATTGATGAAAAGCTTTTTCATTTTAGTTATGGCCGTAGAAACATGGTGATGAGATTATGACTGACACCATTTTATTTGTTTACTTCAACGTACCTTCTTTGTGTGTATCAAGATCCTACACTTGCTTAAGTCAAAATGAGCTGATCAGGAGTCATTTGTAAAACTTGTGACAAACCCTTCTGTTTCATTAACAAAAACTGTCTCATGTTAGAGCACTCTGTAACATCAATTTCCTTTTTAAAAATGCTTTAACTGCATCATGGAATTCGCTTTTCCCTTTCTTTTTTTTTTCTTCAGCTACAATTTCTTATGGTTCATCATAATGTTGTGAGTAAAAAGGTTTTGAGGCCGAGACAATTATTTCTGATTTACACAGAATTCCTCATACTTCTGTCACAACAGTTACCATTTTTGCAAACTTTTTAAACTTGAAATAATCCCATAGGTGATTTTCATTTGCTATTATCCATTAAAAAAAAAAAAAATTTAAAGAATCAACTAACACATACAGCAGCAGACAAATATCAATACAATTTAAGCTTAATGTAGATGAACTGAAAGTTTAACTTGACATAATATATCATATTTTACATTTCTAGGTTTATTGAGACCATCCTCAACTCACATACTTTCTTAGTGTTCTTCATTCAATAAATACATTAGTTACGTTCTTGTATATGAGAATGGTAACTGCAAGTATTATCTTGCACCCAAAGCATCCCTGTCAAATAATCTCACAAAGAAGTTGTGAGTTGGACTGGCAATAACTAGACTGCTCACCATCGCTTTTTCCCTCGCATGTGTAGCAAAGTTATAGATCGGGACATTGACACTCTTTCCTTCCTTCAGTCTTCTAATAGTTGAGACCACTAAATCAAAGTCAAAGGCATCAGGATGGTCGAAGTCATATTCATTTCTCAGTGCTCTCTCGTGCTGTTCATGCGTCAATACCTGCATGAGATGAATTTAATTTCTTAAGGAAACTGCAGCAAAAAAAAAAAAAATTTTTTTTTACAAAACTAAACCCTATGATAAAGTTCATTATTACAAGACAATAAGATTTTTTGTTGTATATAATTCATACTGACAGATAAATTTTCAGCTGATGACCATCACAATAATTATATATGCAGATCAAATTTATTTAGTTTCATTATAAGTCTCCTCATGGTCTCCTGTATTTTTCAATAATATTTCCCAAAAGATGCAAGACTTATGCATACCTTGTAGAAGGAATCCATACTTAATAAACTGACCCATGGGACATCAAGTTCTTCAATAATCTTTCTAGCAACTGTAGTTTTTCCAGAAGCACTGCCACCACACAATCCTAAAATTTTGAGAGAAAACCAAATAATCATATTCATAAAGGTGCTTTAAACTGCATACATCTTCTAATTTTGGCACTGTCAGAGACAAAGAAATAAAAATCTTTCACTTAAAACAATACTTACTTACTTATTCGAACAACAACAACAACAACGACAAAAAAAGGTTAGAGGTAAAGACTTGAACAAACATGTAGCTTCTGTTGAAACCTGATGCTAATAAAATTCTTACAAGAGTCAAAACTTGCAGTAATTAATAGACACACCATATAGAGGAAAAATAACATGCCACCTTTTTCTGATGATTAAAAAAAAAGATAAGTTTAAATAATATTAGAGAGTACAGTATTCATTTAAAGAAAGTGAGAAAAATGTTTAAGAATTCACTTCCTTTGTGGACTTTCACTGAAATAAGGAAGGAAAAAACAAAATATATGTCGTCGGCATCGATTCATCTCGAAAGACAATGGTGCAGTGCTAGGATTGGGGATGGCATTTTCTAGAGTGGCTGGAGAGCCCCACCCCAGAGTGATAGTCTCGCGAACAGGTGTTGCAGACAAAGGGGGTTGACACTGCCACAGGGGCTACCGTTACTTTTTTCCTTGTCCTCTTGTGTGTGAGCTGGTCCTTTCTGATGGTTTCTGCCATCTTCACTCCCTCACTGACAGTGGTTCTCCAGAACTGGCGGTTGTTGGCAGAGCATTTCCAGGTGTTACAGTCAATGTCAGCTGTCTCCATGTCCCGATGGGGCAGGAACCATCATGCTTGTCTTTGGCATGCACCCATCGTCCATGTGGCTTACGTGGCCTAGCCACTTGAAGCCTTTTCTGGCTTGGGAGCGCAAATAGGCCTGGGATGCTGGCGCGCTGGAGCTCTGTATTTGACACCTTGTCTTGCCACTTGATCTGAATGAGATGTCTGAGGCAGCATAGGTGGAAGCTGTTGAGTCGCTTCTCCTGGCTGCATATGTAGTCCAAGACTCGATCCTGTACAGTGAAGTGCTGAATATGCAGGCCTGGTAGACATTTAGCTTTGTGTTCACTATTAGCTGGCTGTTGCTCCAAACATACTTATTCAGCTTGGACATGACTGCAGCAGCTTTCCCAATCCTGCTTGATATCTCTGTGTCCAGGGAGAGAGAGCTGGCAACTGTGGTCCCCTGGTATGTGAAAGTTTCCACAATCTCGAGATGTGTGTTGTCGATGGTGATGTCCGGCGCTGTGTCTCTGCTCTGGGCTGGGATATTAGTCTTCTTTAGGCTGATGGTCAGTTCGAATTTCTTACAGGCATGGGACAGGTGATTGACTAGCTCCTGTAGACCAGCCTTGGTGTGGAACATCAGCGCCGCATTTCTCAGATAAGTAACTCCCTAACCTTCCTCCTGGCATGCAATCAGGCGATGTTTAACAGCTTCTCATCCGCCCTGGTGTGGATGAATATGCCTTCCTCATAGTCGGCAAAAGCATACTGAAGGAGCAATGAGAAGAAGATTGCACACAGCGTCATCGCCAGGACCCAACCTTGCTTCACACTGCTGGACCCAACCTTGCTTCACACTGCTGCTCACAGAGAAGTCCTTGGATGTGCCACCGTTGAAACAGACTGTGCTGTGCATGTCCTCATGAAGGTCACCATCTGAAGTAGTCTTGGGGGGCATCCGATCTTCTGCAAGAGGCTGAAGAGTCTGCTTCTGTTGACCAGGTCAAAGGTTTTTGTCCGGTCAATGAAGGCGATATACAGTGGCTCTCAACACTTTTCCTACAGCTGACGTGGTGAGAAAATCACGTCCAATGTAGATTGGCAGGCCCTGAAGCCACACTGTGTCTCTGGGTAGACTACATACGGGAAGCAAGACTCTCTAGGCGGGCAAGGACAATGCGAACAAAGACTTTCCCCTCAACGCTGAGGAGGGAGACACCGCGGTAGTTGTTACAGTCACTGCGGTCTCGCTTGGTTTTATAGATCCTTTCGTGTTTACTTCCGTGTTTGGATGCGAATTTTTGGTGGGCAGACGCGGAAGCGAAATGTCATAAGTGATTTACTTCCGTGTTTGTAATGTAAACAATGGAATGTGGGGCGGATGCGGAGGCGACACTTCATAAGTGATTTACTTTCGTGTTTGAAATGTAAACAATAGAATGGTGGGCGGACGCGGAAGCGAAACGTCATGTGAACGACCTATAGAGAGTGACGATGTTCGTGTTGCACATGTCTTGGGGAAGTGGCCTTTCTCCCAGTATAGGCACAGGACATCATGGAAGTACTGCAGTAGTGCTGACTTGCTGCTCTTCAAGACATCTGGGGGATGCTGTCTTTCCCAGGAGCCTTCCCAAAAAACAAGCAGTCAATGGCTTTATTGAGTTCCTTTTCTGCAGGTAGGGCATCTAACTCCTCCATGACAATGAGGCTGGGTAGGGCGCCCAGGGCAGCATCAGTCACCACTTTCTGTGTAGCATAAAGTTTCAGGAAGTGCTCCACCCAGCGTTCAAGATGCTTGCCCTAGTCCATGATGACCTTTCCTGTCTTGCTCTTCAGCAGTGCGATCTTGGTTGCGGCAGGGCCAGTGGCTGTCTTGATACCATTGTACATGTCCCTCACGTTACCAGTGTTGGCGGCTGACTGGATCTTGCTGCATAAGTTCAGCCAGTAGTCATTTGTGCAACGGCAGACTGTGTGCTGGGCCTTGTTAGGTGCAGCTCTGAGGGCATTGCAAGTGCTGGGGCAGAGGTTCTGCTTCTCTCTTAGTTTCTGTGACTGGCTGCATCTCTTCCCAGTGTCCTTCGCATACCTGTCAGTGTTTCAGCGTTCTCTCTTCCCGAATGCAAAGAGTTCTGATGTGTATATGGTGTCCCTCAGGAAGCCCCATCTGCTGTCGACATTGGTGCCATTGAGAGTGTCTGCAGACAGCTTCTCACTGACAGCATCTTCAAATAGCTGTATTCTCTGCGGGTCCCTTGTGCAGCAGGTATTGATACGCAGGAAACCTTTGATTTTGGAGTGGTGCATCTTCTTGGTCATCAGCCTTGCTTTGCTGCAGATGAGGGAGTAACCAGTGTGGAAGCTTCTCGAGTGGAGGATGCAGCGCAGGTCTGCATGCCTGGTGATGACAAGGTCAAGCTGGTGCCAGCGGCAAAACCGGGGTGTCTCCAGGAGACTATGTGGCATTTCTTACATTTGAATTATGGTTGGTCACACACAGACAAGGTGGCAGCACAGCTCCAGCAGTCTGTCTCTTCTTGTTCATCCTGCCAATGCTCTGGTGGGTGAGACAGGAGGGCCAGGTGTTGCAGTCAGCTACTACTCTAACAAGGAAGTCCCCTAGTAGGTACAGTCCTTAGGCACTAGGGATCTTGAATATTGCCTCATCCAGTGCCTTGCAGAGCTGATCCTTGGCCTCTGGGAAGGAGTAGAGTGTTGATACTGAGGAGGTTGACGAAGCCTGCTATTGTCGAGAGGCGGAGAGTAAGGATCCTCTCTGTTCCTCCAGTTGGTGGTTCAATGGCTGCAGACAGCGAGTTCTTCACAGCAAAGCCCACACCGTACCATCTAAGGTCGTCCTGTGATGGGCCCTGCCAAAGGAGGTGTAGCTGGCCTCTCTAATGAAACCGCTGTCAGCCAGACCGGTTTACTGAAAGCAGGGAATGTTGATGTTCAGTCAAACCAGTTCTCTATCAATGACTGCAATCTTGCTTGCGTAGTCAAAGTTGGAGGTCGTCCGTCAGTCCATACGTTCCAGCTTGAGTATGGAAGAGCTAGAGTCGTCTTTGTCTAAGTGTTTCTGCCTGGTGCGGGATTTACAGCTCGCTGGTCATGAGATCAGTCCCTAAACCCTGTGCACCCAGCCTGGCATTCAAGCTGTGGCGGGATAACACCTTACTGGCTGGGGGCTGCCCAGCTTGAGGCGGGCGGTAGCTGTCCAGTGAGACACAATGATCTCTCCCACCGTCGGAAATAGCCTCAAGCGCTCCTTTCCTAACGCCAATCGGAATAAGCTTTTAACCAGTAACTGCTACTTCTTGTGTTTTGCTGAAGTCTTGCGACAACACTAGAATGTCCTCTCCGGTGCTCTGCCCTACGGGCCTGAGTGGGAATATATGACCCCCCCCCCCTCAGGAAAAGATGAACAAATACAGTTTGGGGTACCAGCATAGCTGCAGGAGTTGCGGAAGATAAGAAAGCCTACCAACTATTTACCCATAGCTAGTGGTTCTGAAACAGGATAGTACTGGGCTACAGACAAAATCTGACCTGACAACCTAAACATATATATTATTATTATTACATGTGACTACCTCATAATGCATTTAATCTTGCTAATGTTGTCAAAAAGTCCTCAAGATGTAGATGCCACAAATAAATATATCAGTTTAAGCATGATCTAGCTTCAAAGCTCTAAATGTGTAGCATAGAGTTGGATAATTTCTCCAAGCGGGAAAATTGGCCACATTCTCTATGAATGCTATTTCCACCTAGAATAACCCATTTTACCTACGTTTGGGCGAGTTCAAATGTCATCCTATATATAGTTCAAATGTATGCGATTTTACAAGCCAATCAAATAAATCATGCTATGTGCAAAAGCTGTGTCCCATGTGATGGCATCATTTCAGTCCCTCTCTTTCCACAGCGTACCTGCTTCACGGCTTATATTTTGCCTCACTGAACTTGACACTGACTATCATTATTTGTCATATTTTTTAGGAAATTTTGTAGAGCTTTTATCAGTTAATTGGGTAGATCTAGTTGATGGGTTATGTCTTGTGAGATTGTATTGTTAATTTATACCTGTGTTTATAAAATAATATATCTAGGCGGGTAAATTTTGCCACCACTGTAAGGGAAATTTGACAGCTTTTTTTTTTTTTAAAGATCTCAGGCCCTCTCTATTACACTTTCTACTGCAGAGCTACTTTTTTTTTTTCACCATAATCGGTAAATCAAATTAAATTTATATTCAATACACTTGTAAGGATTCAGGAAATCCTTTTGGAACAGCTACTGAAACTGTACCAAAAAAAAATTGTCTCACATGTGCCGGGGCAGCTTGAAATTTTGTGTTTGTGGGCATGGGACAGGTGGAGAAAACTATAACATGGGCTTAACATCTACTGATTTTAAAGAGAAATAATCAGACACTTTAAAACAAACAAAGAGAACCCAAAAACAAAAACAAAAACAACAATTAAATCATCCAACTATGGTAAACTTAGTTGCCACAAGAGTCATACATAAGAATAAAAAATGTAAACTCACCTAAAAACCTACAATTTGACACGAAAGTAGGGCGATTTCGCCACATTCTTTATTTTGATTGGTTGCTTGAATTAGCAAGAATTAATAGAAAGCTAACACATGCAGTGAAATCCGTCAAGTATTGCAGCACTGCCTGAGGGGTGGCGAAGTTGTCTGACCCTACACTATGAAATTTTAAAAAATTGGCCAGTAGATTCCCAAAAGAGCAACATATGTATTATTAAGAACTGTATGACATTAAGGGTTACATAGACTTAGTACCTATGACAAATGCATTTTTCAGCTGCCCCTCTTTATTGTACCATGGTGGTCTCCCAGCAGTATAAAGAATTCTTCTTCCATGAGTGTGGAAAACTCTAGTTTCTTCTGGTTTTGCTGATCCTGGAGGAGCTCGGTGACGTTTCTTTAATGATCCTGTTTTAGAAGGACTTTTTGGGGTCTTTGGTGATGGACTTGTTGGCGTGCCTAACTCTGTCTGAATTTTCAATGGGGTCATAACATCTTGTCCTTCTTGATCTTCACCACTGCCACTAAGTAACACAAAAAATATTTCATTAACTGTATTACTAATTGTAAACAAAATTATGCCAAGCTATAATTCAACATCAAAGTAATTTCTGACACATTATTGATTTGTATAAGAGTAAAGAGGAGACCATTGCTATAAGGACCCAGGTCTGCTTAGTGTCACTTTGCTATCCGAACTAGGGTCATCTTAGTGTTACTGGTTTATTAAGTATCATAGGGCAAGTTTTCGAGGCACTAAGCACAGTGAGAGAAAAAAGACCAAATATTAACAAAAATACAGGAATTAAAAGTAGAATTTTCAGTTATTTTGGAAGGATGCATCATTGACAGATCTAGAGCTAGACCTGTTGTGTTTTGCAGTTCAACTGAGCCAATATAATGACCTACTTAGCCTCCGCTTGAATGGGTTAGATCCAAAACTACCATAAGTATGATAATGTTCAAAGCCTTGTCTATTGTGCTATTGTTGAATAATTACTTGAATTACACAGACAAGACTTGAAGAATTCGAAAATGCTTAGAACTTGTACTTTACTGGAAACAGAAAACTAACTCTTTGCGCAACATCTCCCAGGGTTGCCTAGAAAACGAAACAAGAGAAGTCACGCATGAGCAATCACAAAAAACGTTAAACACGAAAACATACCAGGCAGCGAAAACTGGTCTCTTGAGGACCCTAATCTAACGTTTAACACTAGTCCTAACAACACAGGCATTTCAAATTCTGGTACTACCTTCTTTTTGTGGTCCCGACCTCTCGTTACTGCGAAAGTACAAATGGCACATGTCGATACTGTGATGATTATGATTAGTCACTCTGCGATCCTAGATTAGGAAGGACCGCCATCTGCTCGTTGGACCTACATGTCAGCGTTAGGGTGGACTTGTGCTGGTCGAGGGTCCCAGCAGGTCAAGCCAGTGAGGTTGTTCTATTATTTGGTTCAAGGAATACATTCTAATAGCGATACTTGACTAAGCATAATCAATCATCGCAACAGCCATATGTGTCATTTGTACTTCCAGGTTGCATTTTCCATAGTAGCGAGAGGTCCGGACCACAAAAAAGATGGTAGTGTCCAAATTCTGCATCATGAGGGATCTAGATCTACTTGACTATCTCTACCGGGGCATTTCTAAAAATAGATCTAGCTCGGTCCGAATCTCTAGCGGAAAAATTCATCCAGCCCAGAGTCCCTGTACGGCTATAGCCACTTCGAAGGATGGACTAGATGATCTAGATCTAGATCTAACACAAACTTTATTTTTTTTATATATTTAATTCTATTCTCCCATTGCGCTACAACACACTGAAGTGATGTGCCATTGTCATTCTTTGTAGATGTAAATTGGATGACTATATCCATGGATCTATCAAACTGCTGAAACAGAAATAGATCTAGAATAGATCAGAATCCGGTACTCTAGTGGCACTACTAGATCTAGATCTAGATCTAGTACTAGTGCCAGTGAGAATGGTACTATTACTATTAATTATCTAGATCTAGAAGAAATTTATGTTTCTTTTATGGATTTCATTTGGATTTGGTAGCAGAAAATTTCGTAGCTTTAAAACTGAACATATTTCATCAAAAATTGAGTCTTTATAGATCTAGACTAGATCTAGTTCTAAATATACCTGTCCGAGGCGGAGCTTGCTCGAGGCTGAAGGAACACGTTTTCGCTCATTTTTGTCAGTCATCAAAACATCCCTCAAAACAATACGGTGCTCACTTGCCAGATAATGTTTCTTTGCAAGCAAAATTCATTTTATGTGGCCTTGCCAGTTAGGACGCAAAAAATTATGTTCCATTATGAAACAGGAAGAGGTAAAATAACTGGAACGACTGTCGATTAGCTCCTAGAGTTCGAGCTCTCATTGGTTAGGATAACATCAGGAGAGAGGACCCTGTCTCCAACGACTCTTCTCTGGGCTTAGACCCTCACTTATTTCGTCAATACATCTTTTTCAAGCTAGAACAGCAAATTAATAGGACCAGCTGCTTGTGGTGACAAAAAGGAATTAAAAACGGCAATGATCACAAATTTAATAAGAATCAGTGGAGAATGGGCTTACTCACAGCTGACAGTTTGGAGTCTGCTAACTTTTGGGCTTGGCAGTTCTCTGGTGTTATTCTCAACTATTTGCCTCTTGATGTATCGCAATAAAAAGGTTTGTGTCTTATTTTCTTTTCATACGAAGTATCTTACCATCAAAATTATATTGGCACTCGGCAGTACCGTGGCTTAGTGGTCCTGACCTCTCTCGCACAGGCTGGAACACAGCCCCGACGTACAATGGCACCATATCGACGACATGTTATTGTTAGTGTTAGGGAGGACCATCACCCGCTCTTCGGACCTCCATGTTAGCGTTAGGGTGGACTTGCACTGTTCGAGGGTCTCATACAGGGAGGACTGTCACCCACTTGTCGGACCTAGCCTTCATGTTACGGTGGACTTGTGCTGGTCAAGGGTCCCAGCAGGTCAAGCCAGCGGGGTTGTTCTATTAAAAGTTAAGAAAAAGTTAAAAATACCATCCCTTGACCCCCCCCCCCCCAGAGGGGAAATTGTCTTGGCCATTTCAGACTGCGTTGCCGCAGTGCAGCGCCACTGTACTTCCCCTAATATACATCAGGTACCCGTTTTACAGATGGGTGGGCTGAGGAAAAT
>JBCAUA010000923.1:0-13614 GCA_038406235.1 Peronia verruculata | reverse complement strand
TAGATAGATAGATAGATAGATAGATAGATAGATAGATAGATAGATAGATAGATAGATAGATAGATAGATAGATTTAGAATTAGATGCCTAGTAAAAAGTAAGAACCATATTTTTCTTTTTCTCTTCTTTCACGCCAAATACATGCACTTTTCTACTGTCTGTCTTCCCTTAAGGAAAGCTAAAATCACAGTGGGAATATGGTTTTAAAATCCATAATCTCCTAACCTGGTTATCATAAAAGGAGAGAGCAAGGAGAATTTTGGAACGATTTTGAAGAAAAACTCTGGAGTCGCAGGTGATCACGACCGCACTCCGGGTGTTTGACTGTGTTAAGTCCCAAGAAAATTGGACAGTAACCGATCTCTGCTGAGAACTGGATGAAAAATAAAGTCTGTAGTTTTATGCAAATATTCGGTAACTAGCCCAAGCGATAGGTGGACTAACACAATCACTGCGCATGTCCCACCGGAAGTGTCTGATAACGCCATATTACAGATCAATATTCGTTCATTGAAAGAGCAAAATAACTCCCTGGTTATTTGATCCGCCTATTTTCTTGTTATACGTTATGGCTAGCATAATGGGGTACAACAGTTTAAATACTTCCCATTTGGCGACTCTATGTTTTTAGTCACAAGCTTTGTTATAACAGCAATGGTTTAAACTGATCTTTATTCTTAAATATGAAAATAGAATGATCTTTCTTGAAATGATTGCTATAACGGACGGGGTGGTACTTTTTTTTTTTATCTTAAGCTACTATCGATAGATATCGTTCTGTTTTATAGATGGTATAGGGGCCGTTTTGTGTATATTAAAATATAATATACTAATATACGTAGCTGTCTTAGGTTGGTCGATATGGTATACTATCTACTTTCTTTGCTTCTGTTTCTTTTTGTTTGCCTGATTAGTTCTGTCTGTCTGTTTGTTTGATCGCCTGTCTATCTGTCTGCCTGTTTGTCTATCTGACTAACGTTCTGTCTGTCTGCCTCCTGCCTACCTGTCTGTTTACCCGTCAGTCTGTTTGTCTACCTGCCTATTTATCTGTTTTTACATCTCTCTTTTTCTGTTATTTAAAAGAACCCAACCTGATTTATATGAAATGAAAAATTATGTAGACTGACGACAGCCAACTATGTACTGATATGCCAACCAATGCGTCAACCAACCAACAGCCTGCCAACAAACCAACTGGCCAAATAGCCAACAGATCTACTAACTAATCTCACAATCAACTAACCAACCAACCAACCAACCAGCCAGTCATTCAGTCAGCGTACAAGGCAACTAAACTATTATCAAGCAAGCAATCAATCGAGCAAGCAAACAAAAATAAATAAATAAATAAATAAAATAATAAATAAATAAAATAAAACAAAAAACTAATCAACAAAATCATAAATCCAGTAAACAACATATCCTTCGGTCAATTACTCAATCAATCAATCTATCAACTGGTCAACAAACCAATCAATCAACTAACCAGCCCAATCAAACATTCACGGAAAGAACCAAATAGAAACTATCTCAAAACAGTTTAATCTTTTTATTATAACAGTTTAGACATAACTTCAACCACCCATCTCCTCCCCTCTCTCACTCCAGATAGGTACAAAGAAACATTATCATGGGTCTTTGCAAACTAATATCAGACTAGAAATTATAATGCCTGGATTTGTATATTAAATATCTGTATGGAGATGTATCATAGTGGTAGGAAAACTCCTGAGGTGAAGCGAGACAGGTGACGGTCTTCAGAGGAAGAGTGGGTTCTTTCATCAGAATGATGTTTCGGCCTTTAACTTCCTGACATCTTCTAGAACCCCGGCCACACCAGGGTCATGACTCCCGATGTCCGTCACCCACCTTTTTATATACTTAAATGGATATGCAAATGGGCTAGTTTATATCTTTAGCAAGAATCCTGAGCCTGCTTCAGATGATTATACTTAAACTGACTGAGAGATCCATCCATCTGTCTGTCTGTCTGTGAGTCAGTTCGTCCGTCAGACCATTAATCTTTTTTTTTTTTCATTTGTCTTGGGATAAATCTCATCATCAGTGCATGGTAATGTTGTTGCATTAGCATAGAATGTATCATAATTTCAGATTCACGTTTGCTTGTTTCACTGTTGTCAATTTCCAGGCCAATTTATACATTTTCCAAGCTTTTTTCAAATAGTCTCAGTCACACAATCTGCATCTTCCTCGATCACTTTTTCAACACCTCCATCTCTCATTCTTTTTCTTTCTTTGTCTTGTCTGCATTGCTATCTGATTTTCTATTCACCTTTCTGTCTATCTGTCTTTGCATTGACGTCTTTTTGTTTCTCATTCTTCTTTTCTTTTCTCCCACTCTCTGTCTTCTCCTCTCTTTGTATAAGCTCACTCATCTGGTTTGATTACATACTTTTAGCTCTAGAAAGTCTGTATCTACTCTCTAAGTCTTAATCCTTCCACTCTATCTTCCTCCCTTACCTCTCCCTCTTTCTCTCTCTTTCTCTCTCTCTCTTTCTCTGTTTTGCTCTCCCATCCTCACTTTTTCTCCCCTCCCTCATCTCTCTCACATTCTTTCTCGCTCGTGTTTCAAAGCTTACACACAACTGATGTGTGTGTGTGTGTGTGTGTGTGTGTGTGTGTGTGTGTGTGTGTGTGTTTATACACAATTGGCATTGACCATGGAAAATACTGCATGTACATGATTGTGTATATGCGATACATTTCTGTAATGCATCTCTGACAATAGCTAGCTAAAATCTTAACAAACTATTATACAGCCTGTTCATCTTCTTGTACAGTCAATCACATCTAATCCACTGAACTGGTCAATGGGTCAGATCGGGAGTGAAACGAGCCCTGGCATCGTGTTTCTCTGACCGCTTGAAGTTGATGTCCCTGACCACATTGCCAATCTGCTGCCGCTTGTGGTGGTCCCAGTACACCTGTAGCTCCAGGTTCCTCTGCAGGTCAACATGGGACGGGTAGGGATAGATCTGGAGACAAAAGCCAGGAGGGTGAGGGAAGGTAGGAACAGAAAGACGAAATAAAAGAATGCAGATGTCTTAAATATAGTATATGCCGAGAATGATAAGACAGAAGGTAATGTTCTCTTTATCCATCCCTCCCTCCATCCATCCATCCATCCATCCATCCATCCATCCATATATCCATCCATCCATTCATCCATCCATCCATCCATTCATCCGTCCATCCGTCCATCCTCCATTCATCCAATGTTCTCTTTATCCATTCATCCAGCCATCAATCCGTCCATCTATCGATTTATCATCCTATCATCACCCATCCATCCACCCATCCAGCCATCCCATCCATCCATCCATCCAACCATCCATCCATCAATTCGGCTGTCCTTCAGTTCATCGGTTCGTCCATTCATCTATGTATGTGTTAGTCTTAAAATACGTCTCATTCTGATACTGGCATCAATTGCTGGTGCATTAGTATAAAATGCGTCATAATTTCAAGTAATACATTGTATATTAAGTTAATTTGCACTTACATCTTCTCGGAGTCTGGTAACAAAAGCATGAGATGCGTTGTCCATGAATAGCTTTTTGTTGATTGTGATACATTCGGCCCCGTTACTGACCAAGATCAGGTTGGGCTGGTCCTCAAAGAATATATCAGAGATGCCCTGAAATGCAAACATAATGGAACTTGACTGTCTGATGTCATTGAGAAAGTGTAGATAATAACGATGACCTTATCAGTAGCCTAATAACAAGAAGTCAGTAAAATAGTGTGGTTATTTATTACAACACATTTCAATCCAGTTTCTAGGAAATGACAGTTGTATTCCTATTCTTAAACACACATGCAGAATAACAAGCTTACAAAGGCTGGTCCAAAATTTTCACTGTAGTAGGATCTGTCTTATCTGTCTTATAAGAAGAAAAGGAAAATAGGCAGGACATGTGCCCAAAATGAAGGGTCATACATAGATTTAACAGGCTGCAGATTGGATACAAAGACAGACAGAACGATCAAAGAGAAGATAAGGTAGAAGATGGAGAGGTGAAAAGACGGCCTGGAACAACACTTTAGTACCACCTGAGTTACCACTGCTACAGGACAGTACATAATGGAACAGGCACACAGAGAGTTAATACCAGCAGTAAGATGAACATAGCCAAGGTACAAGGTCTGTGTCTTTTCAATGTCTCAATCATAAGAATGCTCGTATTTCATTGTTAACGAAAATACTCCAATACGTGTACCCAGTATGCACCAATCCCTCTGCCAAACGGATGTAATTAAATAGGCAAATTAAATGATAACGTCTCATTTCATCAAGTTCATCATCGCCAATCAATTTTTTTTTATTATCTCTGTCATCGATGCTATCTTCACAGATTATAGTATGAACCTCTGCACTGTCAACTCGACCATCCACAAAAAATCAGTAACCACATACATATCAACCTCAACATCAATGCCTATGTTGGACAGGATACAATAACAATAACAACAATTACAATAATGGTCATTTCTATCATCTCTGATTATCAGTCATCATCACCACCAACAATAAAAACCACACCTACAGGCAGTGTCAACGTGTATAATTAAGTACACGCACATACAAAGAGAACACACAGGTTAAATTCCAAATGATGCCGAGTACTGTCGGATGCAGAGTAGATTGGGCCTAGGGGCCAGCAAGATGAGGGAGAAGGGAATGGGGAAGGAGAGATAAGACCATGTGAGTGGACAGTGGTCATTGCCGTGGGGCAAAGGCCTAGAGGATCCTAGCTAGAGACATTTCGACTCATCTCGCTAATAACTGAGTAGTCGATACTGGAGAGACAAAAAGAGAGGGAGAAAGAGGTCTGGAGCAGAGGTGTTGCTAGCTTCTGGTCAAATCTAGACCTCAGGTGCCCTGGCTTAAGGAAAAAGAAATAAATATTCGTATACATAGCAAAGAGCCGTCCAAAATAGACAAGTGCAAAGCTTGATGTAATAAATTATATAACCTTCTATGACTCACGAAGTCTAGATGTCACTGTGCCATGTATGTCTATGTTGCAAGGACAAGACTATACTGAAGGTGTTTTTTAATTTGGTAAAATCTACATACAGTTGTACTTCGATAAAGTGAACAATATGCGAACGTTATATACAGTAAAGATGTTACGTAGCATAGCATAGTAACATTTAGATGTCTGTATGCTCAGACAAAACAAATTACATACGGATGTCACAAAGATTTGTTAGACAGAGGTGAAGGCGTATGTGGCCTTATATAGTCAAGTAAAAATCCTCATACGTTCCCATAAAACAAAGATCGCATGTATAACACGAATCATTCGGTTACATTGTAAAATATAACGATTAGACCACAATCCAGAATATAATTAGATTTATAAAATTGTATTTTTAGTCCCATTTACTTCATGCAGTCGTAACAGATGTTTTTCTTTTTTTTTATGACGTTCACAGCAGAGTTTTTTTTTTACTAGTTAGGAGATATCTTCCCCCTCCCGTTTCAAATCCTCCAGCTGGATTAGGTTTCTCGTACACCACTGACCAAGCCATTGTATCAGGTCCTCTGGCCACTGTTTGGCCGTTGTTTCCCAGGTCGTAAAGTGGTCCGATGTTGACACAATATGTGGGTCACTGGGTGGTATAGTATAGTCGAACTATTGACGGCTATCTCAAACGTGTCCATCTAACCATCTAATTATATCTCCAGCTTTCTATCCATCCATCCATTCATTCATCCATCCATCCATCATTCATCCACCCATCCATCCATTCATCCATCCATTCATCCATTCATCCATCCATCCATCCATTCATCCGTCCATCCATCCATCCATCCATTCATCCATACACCCATCTAACTATCCATCTATCTATCCATCTTCACCCATCCATCCATTCATCCATCCATCCATTTATCCATACATCCACCTATCTATCCATCTATCTATCCGTCCTCCCCCATCCATCCATCGACCCGTCTGTCCTTCGATATGACAGAACTCAAGAGTACACCAACACAAGCCAGGGAAAATAAACAAACAATCGAACAAACAAACAAATGAGCTGAAATAAATGATGGGATGGTCTTCCATCTCTGTCTTCTTTTAAAACAATTCGCTTCTCTCAGAGCATGATATTACAAACTCCTTCCTCCAATATCGTTCTGTCATCTGTATACGCAATGCTCCAGACAGACTCATATCATCCTCTGTTACGGCAGTCGCAATAATAAGAGAATCACAAGGCGATAATTCTCTCTACAGAAGTTGCGGTCATGCCGTCCTAATCTTTTGATCGTCTCGGGTCCAAAACAGACGCGATTTTTGCCTAGGGTCTCTAAATTGTCAACAAATGTCCACAATTTTCTGTACAACGGCATCAGATATCCAGATCTTAACTAGCTCAGGTTATCAGAATTATAGATTGCCATCGGTTATCGGCAGATTTCCTCTTGTATTGTTTGGATATTTGCAAATGGTGCATTTGGGTTTGCATAACCGATTACTTACTCCAACTCTTTTTTAACTTTGGAGTGCTACGTTTTAGTTATTTGTTATCTCACCTCACAGAGTAATTCATTACAAGTCGGTTAGCAATATATTACGGGTCCCATCATTCACCCAAATAAACGGATTCGTCTATTACAGCAGTTTACAATTCTCAAAGAACTGGGAACTGAATTGTATATCTGCCTAGCTTGTGGTATAGAAACCCTATTAACTCCTTTCTCTGGAAACTAGTGAGCGGTTACGGTTACGGTTTTGGTAAGCTTTTCAACCTCCTGTCGTGGTGGTTATCTCAGCTGGTCCTCGACCGTAGTAAAAAAAAAAATAATAAAACACTGAATTGTGTCTTGATCACTTGATTTTCTGTTTACGTCATTGCATAGAAAATTAACACCAGAGGAACATAGCACCAGTAAACGTGGCCGGGACTGAGAGGGGAGGGGGGAGATACTTCCAAAATCACGCTTTGTTTTAGACGAGAACTGTCAAATGTATTTTATTTCAGATATACTCTGTTATCATTCATCTCTAGCAGTCCTGTTTTCTATGTCCTTGAAATACACCTTACTGGCTTGAAAAAAAAAAATCACCATGAAATCATTTCTAGAATGATGTTAGTCCATTTGCTCTATGTTGTTTTTGTCTTACCCTTGTCGATACTTAAAACATTTCACTTTCTTTCCCTGCGGTGAACCTGACATGAGTCATACAGCCTGATACTCATTAATTTTGTAATGAATTTATGCATTTCTTTGTATTCATTCATTCATTAACCCCTTATTTATTTAGCCATTTTGTTTATGCAATTTATTTATTTATTTATTGTTATTAATTAGTGCATTAATTAATTTGCGTGTTTTTTTATATTTTAAATTTATGTGGCCATAAGCTACAATGATTACATTTATCACATCAATTTTTTTTTTTAAAGAAATGTCGTTAGTTGTAAGACCACTGTTTTTCTGCAACTTATGAAATACACGAAATAACATAATGTTTGGTAATTATTAATGTTTGTTCCATTTTCAGCACCTTCGATTGCAGAAAAAGGTTCGTATTCATTCATTTCAAAACGAAGATCCCAGGTTTCTATAACAGCACATCTCATGAATGATATTCTCACTATCTGACAGTGATTTACCATAAAGGCAGTAAGTCTCCCACTGTAGAAATGCTTAAACTGTTTCCTGCTCAGCTTATTCCTTTGGCATTGATGAAATAGGCCATGGCACACTTACCTGATTTTGTCTCGATTAATTAATTTATTATATTATCTGCTTATGTATTTAGTTAAATCTATACGTATCATTTGCTATTTCGATAGACAGTAATTTAGCACGTAAGTAAGTCATTTAGTAAGTTAGTTAGTTAGCTAGTTACTAGTTACTTATTAATAGGTAGGTATGTGAGCTAGTCACTTAGTTGGTTAGTTGGTTATTTATTTGGTTAGTTAGTTGGTTAGTTAGTTAGTTAGTTAGTCAGTTAGTAAGTTAGTTAGTTAGTTGGTTAGTTAGTTAGTTGGTTGGTTAGTTAGTTAGTTAGTTAGTTAGTTAGTTAGTTAGTTAGTTAGTTAGTTAGTTAGTTAGTTAGTTAGTTAGTTAGTTTTAGCTCATCTTTGATACGGTTAAATGGATTTGCGAACTATTGCCCCCCTGGCCTAGCCATGCACGCTATGTAATGATTGTCCCCGCAGGCTGTCAGTACAATGGAAAATCCTTCAAGAATCTGGAACTGTTCAATCACAAGAATGGCTGTGCCAGACTGCAATGTCAGTTCGGAAAGATAGAGGTCATTTTCGGCAGTAAGTAAACCCAATCTAAGGAGAAACATTTTATTACTTTTCTATTGACTTTGAGACAAGAACTGGATGCAAGAACTTCCAATTGTTGGTACCTCTTTTTTCATTCAGTCAAGCAACTGTACCTAAAAGTTATGTGTACTCTCTATACACGTGAAAGATGCTCAGAGAAGAATTCTGTAAACCAGGAAGGTAATAGAAATAAATTATGTCTGTTCCTTTGGTAACTTGTTTACAACGTATTCCTAGATAAATTTTGAATCAGGAAATTGAAAATAATCTTCTTTCCTCTTTACACTGGCGGTGTATACCACAAGTTCTCTGTGTAAGGGAAATAACCTCACGGACTAAAAAGAAAACAGACACACACACACACAAAAAAAGCAATAAATAAATTTAAGAAATAAATAAAAATGCTCATACGAAGGTTTAAACTTTCAACATTCATATTAATTTACAAAATATCCATCTTTATTTAATCAAGATGTAAAATGAAGCGAGTTTTTTTTTTTTTTTTGTCTATTTAATTATTCCAAATCATTAAACCCTGTATAATTTATATTTATATTTTGCCAAGACATCTGTGCTTCTCTATTATGATCGTGAAGTGTATTCATTTATCATAATACTTTTATTTTTGTTTAAGTGCCTAGGCTGATAACAGGTAATATAATATCCAGTTGGGCTGATCACAACAATGCATTGAATTCAATTCAAGTGTACGTTCACTCCGAAAAATCAATATTCCCATGGAGAGTCTAATTTTAAAAGTGCGCCCAACCGCCAAATTAGACCGACTGTAATGTTGTATGTCTAATAATAAATAGTTGTTTATTCCATCTGAATTTTACTGACACAATTCCGATGGATATAAAGTGCTTATCTATCAGGCAGAAACAAGCCACCAATTAGAAATACCTATTTCGTCTTCTCTGCATACATCGCTTTACGAAGGGGCACATAGGTATTTAAACGCTGAAATGAGAGGTAGTCATTAGGTTATCTTATTTTAACACTTAGTCCAGCACCATTTTCTTTTAGGTGTTAATCTATAACTCTTTAGTTAACAATACTCGATTAAAGTTAACACAATAAACATTGTATTGTAATATGGCTTTCACCAGACAACGTATTTACACACGTTTTCTCCTAATTATACAAAGAAACTAAAGTCAGTATATAATAGATGCGGTTATGATGTTTTCATTATTGCCCTGGCGAAGAGCCAAGCCGGCTTGAAAATTGGGCAGATTTAACCATCATTATCAAGTTCTTTATAGATTTCTGTGCTATTTGTTTTTCTTGAATTGTTTTATTAGTTACCGGTCTGACAGTTCTATTGTATTTTTACAAAATAATAGATACGGCTATGATGATCTTGCCTTTTATCCAATATTTTGAAAGGACTTGGATGACCACACGTATTCTCACATGTTGGCCAAAGCAGTTCCTATGAATTTAATGATGTACCTATTAGAGTTTGCATTTGTTGAGACTGCACCTACCAATAATCTGTGGTTAACATTGTCTGTCAGTCAGCCTATCTCTCTATTACCCTGCCCACACCCCCCCCCCCTATCTGTGATCTATAACCGCAAACAATTAAGTCCAGACTACCATTTAGTTCATATTTGTGAGAACTCATGGGCAATTTCTGGCCAAAATCAGGTGCACGCAGGCGGTCTTAGACTGGATATGGTATGGAATGCTCGACAAATTGCTTCTGGGCTTCACTGTCACAGACTTTTCCCACTAAGCTGTTCTGCCTTCTTTCTTCACAAATTTTAATTCTGTAGGGAAAAGCTGTCCCCCATGCAGCTGTCTGTCTGTATTTTCATTATAAATCTGTCACTCTGGTTATTTCAGAGTGCGGCACAGAGATCACTGGTGAGTGTCATCCTGTCCACGCCACTTTCACCGGCAAACAAGGTATGTACACTTGTGAGCAAACTGGACAGGGAGCTAACGTGGACTTCAAAAGCGTGCTAACAACTCCTGCCTTCAAGACATGCAGCTCTGGGGGCCGTGTGTACGAGCATCTGGACTTGGTGGACACGCCGGACATCTGCAGTACATACCAGTGTCAGGACGGCGAGATTACTCTCATCAGAGAAGGTAACTTATTGTCTTGCTCTAGTTTCTTGGTCTCGTTTAATTTTGCGTTCTTACATCCAAATGATCAAAGTATAAAAAAAGAAATGGGGTTGTAAAGGCTCTTTGAAAGACGTAACGTAAAGACGACAAGTAAAGCACAGTTGTATTTAGATCAAGGGAGATTGGAAGTTAAATTTGATATAGATCATATTGGTATTATAGCAAATGTGAGGAACCAAATCTCAAAGATTATCAGCCCTGAAATGCTTGAAAAAAACAGGGTGAAATAGATTTGTTACGACCAAGCGAACAGCTGGAAGTTCCCATCTAATTTTAGAAGGAGGGTACAAACACTCCAAACTGTTCACTGTTATTGACATAGAAAAGTATATAAAAATGTACAGGATCGGTGACAATTTTTTTTTTTTGTTCGCGGATGTTGTGATGGAGTCAGCGAGTGTTTTATTTTTAGCAGAAGGGTGCACACATTCCGGCTGGGATTTAAGGTTTTTGCTTAGTCGAATATGACCTATTTCAAAGAGTGATGGAGTGTGGCACGGACTGTGCACATTGGATGAGCGTGACTAACTGACTAAAATAATAATAATAATAATAATAATATAATAATAAAACGATACAACAGCAGATCAAGTGTAAAGCTTTATATTGTTGGGTGATCTTCGTTATTATCAATACATCAAACCAGATCTGCGGGTATTTTTGTGCTGATTCCTCTACTTTCGAGAGAAAGAAACCTTTAAGAATGTTTGTTGGACAATTCTGTTTTAAATATTGCTGAAATATGGAGCAGGGAAATTAATGTAACACTTCATGAAGATATCCTTACACTGGAGCTAATAAAATCTAATGTGGCAAGTGATGTTTAACCCCTTAGAGCCCAGTGTGGAGCATATTCCATGTGATGGACAAGTCCAAGATACTTTAGGGCAAGACAGTCACAGATATTTTCTTAGTATAAAAAAACCTTGTACATCCTTAGTTACAAACATCCATATATGCAGTCTTCATACCTGATTTAACTGCCCGCAAATGAAATCCCATATTGATTTGGTCGACGTTTACCCAGTATCTTTTGCTTTTAAAATGTGTGCTGGGCTTTAGAGGGTTCACATAGCTCGGCTCACTTGCTATTTGACAAGTCCGAAAGTCTTGAAAGCAGTGCACCTGTATATTTATTTGCCCTAGTACAATTCAAAACGTTGGATAATGTAGGAATTTGATTATAAAGCCTCTATGATATCGTTTTCAAGCCAGAGTGACAATGTGCTATAATTCGCCCATAGTTCTGGTATTCGAGCATCTCTGGAGATATAGTGATAGGATTAGCTGTAGTGCCTGTCTATTTGATTTGAAATATGAAACATATTAAGCTGTGATCGTTCATGGTGTCATGATTAAGCAGTTGATCGGGGTTCCCAAAGTCATTGATGCGAAGGCAACAATAAGTTTTATCTTATCTTGTTTTATTTGATCTTCTCATCCTTCCTGTCTCTATTATTGTATCTAATTACATATCTCATCTCCTCATTATACTGTCTTACGTTTTCATATCTGATCTTACCTGTTCTTTAATATCTTATAAACTGTGTAAGTAATCGTGTCTTTCAGCCTGCTCGGATGGCACCAATTGCTATGGCGTCGACGAAAGATTCGTCTTCAATGGCAAATATTTCGTCTGTAAGAGACGTACCGAGAGTGGAAATTACAAGACCGTGGTCATGGGTGAGCATTTACAAACAAACTCTTCATTAAATCGTCTAAGTTCTATCGTCACCAATGCATTCAGGTATCACACCAAATCATCTTAAAAGAACAGGAGCGGGAGAGGAGGAGCGGAGGGTGCCCGGGGAAGGGTGGGGGGAGGGGGGCACCTGGATTGACCAGTTTCTGCTGAAAACGTGTTACTTGTACTTTTGGGTTTTTTTTTTTTTTTTAATTTACAGAGAAGATAACGTTTTTGCATCAGATTTTATATCCAGAATGTTCTTATAACAACCAAATTATTTTTTGCAGTTATTCTTAGATAAGTGTATGTGGAGGAGGGGGGGGGGGGAGGAAGAGTCAATATCAAGCAAAATTCCATATCAGACTAGGGAAAAAGTTGCTATTGCCAGCTCTTTTATCCTGTCCCCATTGATAACTGCAAAACTGCTGAATGGGAGTTCGTTCCGCAGATTATCTGCTCTTTCCAAAAGGGGAATTTGTGTAAGGGGAGATCGTTTTGTCCACACTTTTACTTCCTTTTGCCAGACTATAAAGATGTGTCGAGCAAGCAGTGTAAAGAGGAAAAAATCCTTTTACTGTTTGCTATTCGAACGACTGATCGCCAATGAATTTGATAAAATTATAAAATAAGAAGAAAACATTCTCTTTATATCAGATTTTTCAAAAATAAATTCTTGGTGTATATTTCAAGCAAAGGGCCCAAAGGTGATTTTTTCCCTCTTTACACTGCTTGTTCAATCCCCCTTTTGTCTGGTGAAGGGAAGTAATAGGGCTGAGCACAACGATCTCCTATTCAACATGTATTTTGTAAGGATTTCAAGCGCTAACATAAAATGAATCTAAATAAGAAATAAAGCAGAACATTTAGAAAATCACTGTAATCTGATTGAAGAATTTACCTACACAGATTGACTCAAGTCAAACAGGGAAATTATTCCACAAGAGTATTATTAGCTTATCAAAAACCAAATGTCTGTACCCAAGCATACAAGCCTCCTAGAAGTATAAGAGAGAGAGGGGGTGCTTTATATTCGGTGTTCTATAGTTACTTTGATGTCGTCTCTGCCAAATTTTACACTTTTGTGCACATTGATGATTGATCAATGTGTTCTATAGTCAATAAATGTCGTTTTTTAGGGGATTATTTCGAAGTTTGTTTTTTTTTTATCTCCTCACAAACTAACCAATCATTGCATTTTTGATCCACATACATTCCTTGCCTTACGTTTTGTTAGAAAATGACAACAACTTTTTCTATTTGTTTAGATTAATTTTTAAAAAAGAATTGTTTGCTCATATTTGATTTAAAGTATCTTCAAAATTACACTGAAAAGACAAAAACTATCAATCCATTTATATATTTATATCTGTCTATATCAATATCTATATATCTATATCAATATATCTATATCTATTTATATATCTATATCTATCTCTCTGTCTCTCTCTCTATCTCTCTCT
>JBCAUA010000901.1:0-13615 GCA_038406235.1 Peronia verruculata | reverse complement strand
TGAAACGTTGGAGGCTGTGTGTTGATCGCGACGGTGACTACGTCAAAAAATAGAGTGCTAAGTATGTAGCTGAGTTGATAAGCTTTCGTTTGATGTATTATTTATGTATATGCTGTGGAAAATTAAAAAGTTATGATCAAACGGAACTTTTTTTAATTATCAGCCTGCCCTCGTAGATCTATACTCTTACAACAACTTAGATGTAGAAATGTGAGGGTATCTTAATTCAGTAATTTTTTTTTGTGTGTGTTCTTGCTAAAGCATATGTTATTTTATATTTATAAATTGATGACAGGATGACAGCAGAGAAATTATTTCAAGGACAGTGGTTCAGTGCTTTCCCTTACTTCTTCACAATCTGGGACCAAGAAGTGGTCATCTTGTGGAGCAAAGGCTTGTGTGAGCTTTTTGATTGTTTGTTTTTTTTTACAGTTTAAGTCAATACAGTATTATAATGGTGACAGATTTTTTACAAACATTACTCTTACAGAAGACAGTGTGTTAAAATTGTTGATGTAGATTTTGTATTTCATTTGCTTTAATTCAGAATGATTAAGTCCACTTCTGTACTACTAGGTGAATCATTTATGTGTGCAAACATCACATAATATGATTCTTTTAGTCTGTGCAGGTGGTTGAAGCAGTTTATATTCAGTACTGATGCTCTGCCAGCAGTTACTCTCTAGCACGGTTACAATGAAATTTACGGGGAATGGAAATTAGTCCGTGCTATCCCTATTTTGCTGTATCTGAATAGGTTAAATTAGAACAGGGGATGCGACCCTGGGATGCATTTTTTTTTTTTTTTTTTGTTTTTTGTTGTAGGTGTACAAACATATAAAATGTGTGACATTGTAGCTGTTAGGTTGTTTTGTAAGTTATTTTTCTGCTTTTTTTAATTTCTTTTTTTTAATTCTTTATTACACAAGAACAGAAAATGTGGGCAGCATAAAGATCCAAATAGTTTACAAAGATAAGAATCATTAAGAGTAAAGCTTAAGTTTTAAGAAGAGAGAAAAACATAGTATAAATGTATACACATGTATGCATGGATATATTTTAGAATCAATACATCCAGAAGTAAAATAAAACTGAAAATGCAATGAGAGAACATGTGCGATGCCGTGAAAAGGAAAATCAGTGAAATCTGAAACAAAGTATCACATGCATTTAAACAGTTGGACTAGTAGTACACAACCTAGATGTACCCTCTTATGGTACATCATACTCGATTGGGGCATGAGCCACCAGTGAGGTGTGAAATGAGGGACAGAAGGTGCATGATTTCTACATGCTCGCGCCTCAGGCCTTACCTTTCTTGTTGTGTCATACTGCAAGGCAGTGCAGCACATTGCAGGCACCGGTATTTGACGTGGTATTTGATGTGCTCATGCCGCACGAACAATTTCTTTGTCAGAAGAAGCTGGTTCGGTACCTGATCTTGATCTTGGTTACGCTGAAAATAAAAGTGCGATTGTGGAAATGAAAACCGTTCATTATAAGGGTAGTTTCCATATCAGCCCGTAGTCATATTTCATTATAAGCATAATAAATTCTTTCCTTCCTTGACCTTAAACTTTCATTCGTTGGGGCGCCACTGAAGATGCTCAAACCAGTCTCCTCCACTCCTCTCTGTTTTCAAGGTGCAATAAACTTCATAGTAAAAAAAACAAAAAAAACGTTCCCAAAGATTCTTTCTTTGTAACACAAGTTTCGTTTTAAGCATTTTCTTAATTTCCGTGTTGGAGTGTCTTTAAGTTGGCTATCCTTTTCTGCTCATGGAGTATGTTCTTGTGTGATTGAATCCACAAATGTTTTTAATAGTATGGCCAGGTTGCTGTAATCACTTGAAAGGACAGGGTAACAAGAGGTGAACATGAAAATGGAGTATTTAGGAAATTGGACATTTGAAAATGAAATCAATTTAAAATGCTTATTTAGCACAGAGAAATTACAAGTGAAATGACTCAAACCACTTTTTTGCATAGTGCAGGGAGCTTGTATTCACATTTATTAAGTGGTAACAACCTAATGCTTTGACATTGTGCATTTATATGGCATTATCTTTAGAGTGTTGTTCATAATAAGATTAATCATATGTTCTGTATTGTATTATTTATTTTCAGGCCGCTGTTGGACAAGGAGAATACTATACTGTGTTTGGATATTGCCAGAAGCCTTAGAGGTGTTGTCCTTGCAATGGTGGATGCTGCCAAAATGCAGAGGTATCTGTATTTCATTTGTCAGAGCTACTGTCTTTATTGTTACAACTTGATGGTATAGTGAAATGTTCTGGGTAAATGAAGACAAGAATGAGAGAAATGGTGAGATCAAATGAAATTGGCAAATTGGACATCAAAAAAGAAAATTACAATGTGTTCTAGAATAGTAAGCAAGGCAATCTTGGAAAGTTGAAACAATCTAATAAGAAAGGAAAAATGGAGAGATGGCTGTGTTTGTAGAAAAGTGGTAAGAAAACCCAAAATGAATATTAGTTAGAAAAACCAATGAATTTTTAAGGACACAAAGAGAACCATTGAAGTGTTTGGAAGATTGTTTGATATGCAGTCCACACAACTGAGCCTGTGAAGTGATAAAGATCATTATCAAACAATAATTTTTATGCTGAATATTTGCAGTTTTCCTAGCTATTAAGAAATTTATTTATTTGTTTACTATTATAATTATTATTAATTTTTTTTTTCTTCTTTTTTTTTGGTCATTTCAGAACTGGCTTAGACAGATCATCATCCATAGAAGAAGAAGTTGGGATTATCGTCAATACGGAATGTAAGTTGATGTCATCGATGGCTGGAAATATATTTTCAGCTTCATCAATGAAAATTTACATGGCATTTTAAATATAGCTGATAGCTAGTAATATTAAAAAAACAGAGCCATAGTTGTTTGCTTCAACCAAAATGCAGTTGAAGTGACAGATGTAGGCTTGGTAATCTTATTTCATGTGGAATTACATTTTTCACACGATCAATTCTCCCCTCTCTTTCATAGTACATTATTGGAAGTTTCAATTTTAAGGTGCACAAGATAGTCATTGTTAATTAGTGACTGGAGATAGCTTGTTTTCATATTTAGAGTAATAATTATTGTAAGTAGTTTTACCTGTTGAACAGATAAAATCTTTTATTTGCTGATCACCTTAGTGTTGAGTCATGTCTTATTTTATATTATTTATTTATTTGTTTGTTTGTTAAATTATTTATTTTTTGCTCTGATTAGTGGACAAGAGACAGCTGAAAAAGAAAGGAGAAAACTTAAGTCCAAACCAAATTACTCCATTCCTGAGTCTTCTACAGCACAAAGATACAGAGGTTCAAAAATGTAAGTCAGTTCTTTAAATTTTATTCTTCAGTGTTTTCACTGCTGATATTGTATTTTATAAGAAGTGTATAATTATGAAGAGGATATCATTAACTAACTGTAAATATGTCTCGTAGCCAGTCAAAATGAGACATATGTCAATTTTTCACCATATAGGATACTTGGAATCATGTGAAAGTTTATTTCATACCCTTTCAGATGGTGAAAAAAGTCTTCAGCTTGCTTTATTCTAGCTAGAGATATTGCAAACAGGGGTCCCTTAGCAGTGACTGAAATTCTGAGAAAATCAAGTTTAAATGAGTGGTTGAATGCATAAATCTACATGCCTAAACCCCCCCCCCCCCGTTTTCATGAAGTAATATTTTAAATCAAAGATAAGACCAATATTGTCTTGTTTTAAAATGAATGCAGTTTCGATTTCTGCAGTAAAAAAGTTTAGATGTGTGACTGCCCTCATCATATTCAAAGTCCAATTTCTCAGTTCTAGTCCAGCGACTTGCATCTCATTTCGACTGGCCGCAAGACACGTTTTCACCAAAATAAACAAAACCTTTGTGTTGGCTCTTTATTATGTGGACATTATGAAAAGAACAAACAGATTATTTCTTGACATGTGTATTTCATAACTTAGCCAGCAATATGAAAATAACATAATATGAGTATATTTTCCGTGTGCTTAGATCAGAGAAAGATATGTAGAAATAACAAAACATTATCATCCTGCTAGTTTAGCTATTATTGAACATTATCAATGTTAACGGAAACTGTTAGAGTGCCCAGTTCCCAATGATGACATTTATTCATAGTCAAAAAATGATGTTTCATTCAAAGCCAGTGCAGGATGAAAATCTTATTAGTGTATTTTTCTTTTAGATTGATTGAAAAATATGCAGAGTCTTTTATGTGTGAGTCTTTTATCAGATTTGTCCCCTGAAACTTCCAGAGTTAAATTATTGAGTTGTAGTTGTCGAGTCAATGTCTTGTCACAATAGGTGCCGTACAAGGCTTTGCTCAGGTCTTCGATCTCCTGGATTTGGAAAGTACCCAAGTGAAGCCAATGATCAATGCCTGTCTAGAGTTGGTCGCAGATAATGACAAAGATGTCAGATTGGAGTGTTGGTAAGACCAGGTGCAGGGGGATAATCCTGACATTGAACATTGTTTTTTTTTTTTTTTTGACAGTTTGGAAATATCATAGAAAAGCACTGTAAGGATTGTTTTCACAGTTCTTGATTTCAGTTGAAATTTGTAGTATTTAATTGCATTCATAACTGTGTCCTTAGAAAGAATAATTTAAAATGTAATACAGATGATTAATTAAATAAAGTTTGCCCATTTTATTATGATTGTTGTTTGTAATTTTAAAATAAGCATCTAAAATTGGTAGAATTTACTCTCAAGCATCTAGTTACTTAATAAAACAGAATAATTGTAATGTGAACTGAAGAAGTGAGACCTCAGTGAAATATGCATGACTAAAGATGATTATCACTCAACAATATATGTTTACTAATGATAAGTTACAGATGTTATTATGGTTTTCATTTCTTTGTCACTATATGGAGGCTGAGTGAGAATCATCCGTTTTGTCCCTTTTTTTTTTAAATCTTAAACCAGTAAACTTATTCCGCACATGATCAGTGAGGAAGCTGGTGGTAGAAGGCAACAAGTAAAACCCACAGATAACATGGTGTGGCAAAAATTGAAGGCTGTGTGCTTGCAAGCACAGGAGCAAAAGAAAAATATCCGAGAAACTATTCTCATGTCCATTGGCCAATTTGGAAGGTAAATGAAAGTGATATAGCAGACATGCAAAAATTGATGTGGAAGTGAATATGAATACAGTTTGAAATTAGACATGATAATAGTTTATAATTGACTAAACAAAATCCTGGAAATTCTTGGCTGAGTGTCTGTACCCCCTGCTAAAAATAGGACACTCACACATTTGTTAATGTTCTGCCACGAGATCGGTCAAAAACTAGTCACTGGTCCCGTGCATTTTTTTTGTTGTTTACCATGTCAATGGCAGTGAACACTGGAGTGTTAAGACAGGGATTTCCAGCCATTTGCTTGGTCGGAACAGATCTATTAATGTGGTCCATCTTATTTCCATAAAACTGCTTGTGAGACTGCTAATTTAGTATACATTTTAAAGTGTATTGGAAATCTTTTTTTTTTTTTATTCACTTCCTGTTCAAATCTGATACCTGTTAACTCATCACTGTTGTTTTTTTTTTCTTTACTGACTGATTTCATGGTTGTTCCATGAATACTTTATGTCATACCTGATAATTTTTTTTTTGACAACTTGGTATTTCTTGAAATGTTTCCTATGTTTTAGAAGTTTGTTCCATGTGATATATACAATGCATTATGGAGATCTGATAGTCAAAAGGCCAAAAAAAAAAAAGTGTGCTAAACTACTGTATGTGAGTTTTCATAAGCCATTCTGGACAAAGGCTTCATAGTTGTGTAGATGATGCTGTTAATGAAATTGCATACACCCATGAATAGCCTGAATGGTTATTAATTTCTCATTGTCCAGATGTGTAGAAGGATCTCTTCTAGAGGCTGTCATAGTCTGCCTTTTGGAAAATCGTCTCAGTCGACAACTTGTGGTGGATGCTGTTGCTTTTGAAGAGGTAGGAGATATGAGTTTTATTGAACATGCATGGAACAAGAATGATATTGTGAGATACAATCTATCGCAATATTTAATAAATAAAATTGAGAAAATTAATATTATAAAGTTGACTTTTGAAACTAGGTTTAGTTGACCTTGAAACTGAGCAAGTTATGTTGCTATATCTGAGATCTCACTCTTGTTGGAGGTCAGGTATAGTGCCACCTTTTACCTTTACATTTGTCTTTGAATTTGCAGTAATGTCAGCAAAGGTCATAGCATGGACATAGTGACACTTTGATTACTGGAGGATTACTTTGAACTCCGACTGTTACAATAGATCTGTTGGTATCTGTTGTGTTCTAGTTTGTAGTGCTTATACCAGTGGAATTTAGCAAAGTGGCCCTAAACAAAGTGTGTGATGAGGCAAGTTGCCATGTGATTGTTGTGGGAGGGTAGATCAAGGCTTTTTGACAGGTGAGCAGTTGAATTTTGGGTTATAGTTTAGCAGATGTAGATGTATGTCATAGAACACTTTGGTCTATTTCATTTCTCGTTATCTCATCATTTCTGTTTGTGGTTTTTGAAGAAAGATAACCCATCATCATGTTAAAACTAGTGTTTTGCTCATTGTGTCACAGATAAGCTTGTTTTTAATTTTCAGTTGCAAAGCATAGCAAGCCACAAGAATGAATCCTTACAACACATATATGCACGTTTCAAGCCAGCTATCTGCAAGGTAATTATGAACTGTTATGTCAGAATTGTGTGCAGTGTTTAATTCAAAGTAAGATTGATAGTTACTTAATAGATGTGTTCTAACTAAGCGAACAGTTAGAAATCCCCATCTAATTTTAGAAGGGGGTACAAATACTTGAAACTATTCACTGTCATTGACATAGAAAAAATATGTATAAATGCTCGAGGCGGGTGACATTTGCTCAAGGATCTCGTGTTGGAGTGGTAGCAAACATCAGTGAGTGTTCTATTTTTAGCAGGGGTACAAACACTCTGCCTGGGATTTCCGGGTTTAGGGAGAAAAAAAAAACAATTCATTTAAATAATAAAGCATTCATCTGATATATGTAAATGCAAATCAGTACTCTTAATGTAGTTTATTTTTATCTCACTTTATTGTCGTTCTTTCAGTCTTTAAAATGATGTATATTTGAATGATTGGAACTTTTAAGTTATGAGAAACCTCTCAAAATAATAGTCCATTAATTAATAAACTTTCTTAGACATAAGTACATTTCATTTTCCCTTTGTATATGATTCTATATCTTGAAATATCCTAGTGAAGTTGGCTTATTAAGTAGATGTGTATTTCATTTCAGTCGGAATATTTTCTTTATTGTGCCATGGTTTTAGGCCAAAGGCTCAAGACTGTAGGGCTGCTGGATTGGGCTGAGATATTTGTCAACCTTTTCCTTGTGTTTTTCAGTTCTTAGTGGAGGCCATGTACACTGACCAGATGAACAATGATGGTATCAATGCAAAGAGCATTTTATTGAAAGTGGCCAACACACTTGGAGCTGATGACATGAAAGCTTTTCTCCAGGTGAGATGAAGATTAGCTCTGTAAATAGTGGTTATGTAAGCACAGTTGTTTTTTTTTTTTTTTTCTGTACAATCTCAGCCATAATTTTTTTTTTAATATATAACATGAAATTTTGTATGATATGAGTTCATAGTATGTGAAACAGTCACCTATTGAAAAAGACAACCAAAGTTATATTTCATTTTTAAAAAAGTGTGATGAGTTCCTTTGGAAAGAGAATTGCCCCGTATCATACAAATTTATTATGTATTAAATATAATGATATTCTGGACCACATTTTTTAATTAGATTATACCATATGGAAAATTAATCCCATTGAAGAGATACTGTCATCATTTCATTGGATTTTGAGAAATAAGTGACTGAGCAGGGTATCTGAACACTAATGTCAGCATGTTTTAGGAAGTCCCAGAATATAAATCAGAGTAATGTCAGTGATGGTACTACAACTGTTGTCCAACATAAAATTTTCAAGCACAAACCTTATTTTGTTCACTTGGAAAGTTATGGTATTACAGACATTATGGAAAATTTGTGAACTTTTTTTTTTTTTTAAACCAGGGCAGTGAGAAGTATATTATTCCCTTTTTGGTTAGCAAGGCTTCGCCTCAAGCTACAAAGCTCATCAAGCTGATTGCTAGTCTTCAGTCCTCAAGCAATGTAAGTACAGAAGTTATAGTATGAATAGATATGAATGTGAGAACATGTTTCATAATTTCCTGCATCACCAATTGTCAATGCTTATAATATTTCATGAATCTTTGTGTTTCAGTGGTTAGGAAAGATGAATGTCTACCTTTCCATTTTTACACTTTCTTCATTCAAGATTTGTTTCAATTACTTCCTGTTACTTGACACAAGAGTTGTTGAACAAACTCAGTAAAGAAGGAGAAAATAATTTTTGCTTGAAATATTCTTGAAGAGGTCTGTAGGTGGAATAGGAATGCTTTCTTCTTATCGTAACAATTTTGTCAGTTTTCTGTGAATAATGTTTCAAACAGAAAGAAGCTAGGTGTTTTTCCTTCTTTCCAGTGCTTGTGTTGTTTAACAGCCATTGTCTCTGTCAAAAGGAAGTAGTTGATCTGATGCAGTACAGTCCCATTGATTCATTACAAATCATAATTTGATTTCCAGAAGGTTTCATATTTATGTATCATGGAGCTTTCTGATAAGAAGTAACTAAGATTGTATAATGCTCTGGGGAATCACAGCAAGGATGAATAGTTGTCAAAGGAAAACATACCATTTCACACTGAAAATTAATTTTAAATTAATCATTTAACAATTGTTTTCTCAAGTAGCTTTCAATGCTTCTCAGAATTTATGTAATTTATAATAAAAAGCAAAGAATATTTTTATAAGATTCAAATAAATCTAAATGCATGGCAGGTATCAACCTGTAATGATGTGCAAATCAAACATTTTCACCATCATATGGATTTTTCCAAGAGCTCCGTATAATTTTTTATGGACTGAAAGCAAGGTTTCTTTAATGTCGCACTTTGAGAACAGTTTTTTGTTTTTGAAAAAAATGACAATTTGGGCTTCAGGAGTATGTTTTAACTTCATGCAACAAATATATTTACAAAGGACTGTTATAGCTTTGTAGTACATTTTGCAGATTCGCCGTTCCTTGCTCATCAGTAACACCAAATACATTTTCCCCTATTTGGTATGTCATTGTCAGAAGGAGGAGATGGAATCAGCCTTACTTTACCTGCAGGTATAAGATTGGATGTAAAGGATATAAAGCTTAAGTATAGCAGGGCTGTTGTTTTTATTTGCTTTTAGAATTAATGCATTTGGGATTTAGACACTTTTTTCTTTTATTTCACTTCCACTGATATTGGGAAATCTGGAGAAAATATTGTTTTCTATATGTCTTGTGCCCAGGACAAATGAGTCTGAAGTCATGCCGGGCAATCTTGAGCTGTGGCTAGTTTGAACTATCTTCTGACTCAGATACTAAAATTTATACCAAAAAAAAATTTTTTTTTTTTTTTTTCAGGTTAAGAGGTTAAATTTTTGTTTGAAAAGAAGCAAAGAAATGAATTTGTTGCCTGAGTTTGAAAAAAGTTAGAAAGGGCCGTTGCTTAAAATCCTCCAGCACGACTTCAGACTCTTGTCATGGGCACGAGATATATTTATAAAAATATTCATATAGACCTGTCAGTTTACACAAGCCCTGAAGTGCCGAAAGGCCAGTCTGTTCCAAAAGTGAGTCTTTTTTTCTTTGCACAAGTGATTCATACAAGTCTGAATAATTTTTTGTGACTGTTAGGCACATTCCAACCTTACATGTTAATTTCTACAACTTCACATAAGTTGCTTTGAATTCAGCTGCAGCTTTTGAAAGGTTAAAGAAATTCAAAGCAGTGCTTTGATAATTTTTTTGTACATATTGTCAGCAGGTTCATGTGTATAATGTTATCTACATGTAAAAAAGCACTCCTTTTATGAAAGAGATTTGCTGTGAAATAATAAGTTATACATTATACACTAGCTGTTTGATATTCTAGGCTGAGACAGATTTCAGCCCTGCCAACTTGCTGCGGTTGGACTTCCAGCGTGTTCACTATGAGCTCCTTCTTCATCTCTCAACACACTATCAGCAGGTAAATTGAGGGCTCAATACATGAGTAACAAACACCCAATATTTGTTGCAAATGTCTTTTTAGGATATGTCATATTTCTTTTAGTTTGGTTGTTCACTTTATGTCATAAGAATGAACTCTGTACTGAAAGGGGTGACTGATGTAAATCAAGACTCTGCTTTTTAATGAAAGGATCTGTGTAAATAGTAATAATGGATGGCATTTATATATCACCTATTTTCATATGGTACAGGCTCTAAGCTCTTTACAGTCTGTCATTGCCCATACAGACTCCAACAGAGACAAATACATTTTCATTTTTATGGGATGTATTGCAGCTGTCTTTCGGGTGCTCTAATCTTTATTAATATAAGTGGAAGGATATTTGACATATACTTAGACTGAAGTATCTAAAATTTGCTTCGCAATTAAGATCATTCTTCTCCCTTCGTTTTGGTTTCTGTACAGCTATCTAGGTGTTATATTATGTGGAACAGGCGAAGACTCTGTAATACAGAATTTCATGCATCATGAAGTAAATCTCCCAATGCCATTTAGAACTCTAATAAATTTCAGGTTGCTATTGTTATTTTGTTTCCACCATAGATGCATAGCCTGCTTGAAAAGTTTGAAGAGTTATGTGAAAATGGATGAAGCATGTAGTCAATTGAGAGCTCAAAGATGCTGGCTCTTAATTCATGAGTTTATTTTATATTGTGGAATTAAATGAAATTGTTATCAATGTATTGTCTATTTTGGACAAGCTGATAGCAGATAAACATAAAACTTAACAGCCAAATAGTGCTTATTGTTATGTTCAGCAAATGCATGTCCTGCATTACTGGAGCATTATTTCAATTTGTTTGAAAAATTCTTTGGTACAGGATCCAATTTTGATATTTCTTTTCTTCTCCAGGTATTCAGTGGTTTGAAAATTTTAGCTGCCCATGATGAACAAATAAAAGATCTAAAAGAAATAGACTCTACAGAACAAATGGTAATTATTTTAGAAATTTGCTTGATAATAATTAAATATAAACATGTCCATTATTGTTATTGTCAGTGTCAGTACTGAAA
The DNA here is from genome assembly GCA_038406235.1 of Peronia verruculata. Taxonomy (NCBI): domain Eukaryota; kingdom Metazoa; phylum Mollusca; class Gastropoda; order Systellommatophora; family Onchidiidae; genus Peronia; species Peronia verruculata. Next base: position 2,415 of record JBCAUA010000901.1, on the reverse strand, counting down.
GCCAAAATCCGCATTTTTAAGTTCTGCCTTCTTCTGTCTGTACAAATGTGATCGAAGTGTATTCCTCGTTCACCTTATGTTATTTTTCATGAAAAATCTCATGGAAACACAGATAAACAGTTTGCAGAAATAATATTCTGTCATATAAAAATTTTATCTGATTATTGTTTGTATCTATGATGAAATAAAAGGGAACTGTAGATTCTTTTCTTTATAACCAAGATTTCGCAACATCCGATTTTGTAATATCTGAGTCCACTGTACAAATTTTCACATTTTGGAAAAGAAAACAAAATTTTTTTTTTCAAATTTTAAGAAAAACATCTAAAAAAAAAATCTTTGTCTTTCCTTGGTCCACACTTTCTATAAGTTTCAGATAAATTCCCTGTGCAAATCGGCCCTCAGCATGCTTTTTAGTTTGGCGGCTGCAGTGCAATAAATCACCTGTCAGTGGGGTCCCAGGTGGGAATTCCCCACCCGCCGTATCAGATTTTGGAGTTGGTCTGCCCTATTGGGTGGTCTTGCTGTGATATTACATTTCCGGCCCATTATTCTAAAGTGAACATTGTCTTGTGACCACCAGTGTATTCTCACATTTATCCTGTTTCCTCCAGTGTAATTTTGGTTGGTGTATTATATTTAGTTGTGTTTTAAGAGACTGTTGAAAATACTGTGTGATTCCATTTAAAATTGCAGTGCATAATTACTTTAACAATCAATATCTCCTTACCGCTAGGAAAAAAATAACTTTTTTTTAATTTTGATGAAGCCTCAGTGATTGGTTCTTCACTGTGTAAAAGGTGTGTTTTAAGATTAACATTAGAATGCGAGTTATTGATGTTTATTCTTTCTTACTGCAGAATTTACTCGTTATGGCATACTCATTTAATCTACATAGTCCTCAGAGGAAGAGAAGATGTTGTGGAAATCTGAATTTGAAGTAGTTGAAAGTGAAATTGCAGGAGTACGAAAATCTGTACTTACAGAATGGTGTGGTCCTGTCTGCAGCACTCTTGACAACATTCTTACTACAAATAACATTACGCACCAGACATACCACGGCAGGAGCTTCATCGGCAATCACTGCCATTGTTGTTTTACACCTAAAGTATACACTCAACTCACAGCACGTTAGAACAAAAGCACTTGAATGCACAGACAACACAGTTACTATAGACAAAACATTTCAGCTCAGGGAACAATTCAATAGTATAAATGAAGCCTTTACTGAGGTCCACGCACTTCTTTCACGCACACAACAATAGCTTCTATACAGACGGCAGTAACCAATTACATGAAATTTATCACAGACATTTCCCTCAACACACTCTCCCTAAACATCACAGTCTGGGAAACCACTGCGTTCCTTTCAAAGAACAACATCAGTTTGGACTGGGATTACTGCTTGAACTTGATGGTTAACTCATGCATTTCACCATTTCAAAGAGAGCGCATGCAATAAAAAATGAATCAGCACATTGACAGACAGCAATGAATGCAAATCTTCTACCAGCCAAATTACAGCTACAATCACCAACACCAGTAAAAAGGAGAAAAACAGGCAAACTTCAAAATGCTATGGGTTTCTCCCCATTCATTATACCTTTTGTAATTACTATGTACATGTATATCATTGATATGTGTATTTATGTAGGCCTAATATGTGCTTTATCTCTATAATGCAATGTCTTTAAGTTATCACCTTGTCGGAGCATGCTGTAAGCAAAAGCAACATTTTAACTGTTTTACAGTTTTTATAAATGATACTAACTTGTGTTCATTGTCTGTATGCCTTTGCCCCGCTGACCCTGGATACGGGCCTGGCTGTGTTAATTATTTAGTGGGTCACATATTTCAACGCCCAATTGTAGCGGAACCAATTGTAGTTGGAGTTTTTTGTACCACTGTTGGAAAGGTTATATCCTCTTCTTTCCAACCATATTTTTTAAACTGACTTAAATGCCCCCATTTCATAGCCCAGACAAGCAACTTTGCATCGGCTAGAACACTTCAAATTTAGTATCGATACGAAATCTGACCTCTTTTCTCTTAACCAATGGTAAACTTTCCTTCTTCCAATGTAAATTTCCATGCCCAAACACCCATTCATTTTCAAAGGGTTGTGAGAAACTTACACATTCCATTCTCCCTTCATAGTACTACACTTCCATATATGGACTGATTACGTGCGGCCTCTGTGCTTGTGGGCCGTGCATTGGCCGGCGAGCTAAGACTGACTGTCGCTATTGGCTTGATGTGTGCAGCTAACGCAGTCCAAGGTCGTTTCCGCTCGTAACCTATACCGTGTTGAATGTCTTGCTGCTTTGTGTCTTCATGATGTTAGTGTTAGAAAAGAAGACTATGAGGCAGGCTATCAGGAAAAAAGCAAGAGCCAGAAGGCAGAGAGAACTGGAA
>JBCAUA010000900.1:0-28011 GCA_038406235.1 Peronia verruculata | reverse complement strand
CACCCATCTGTAAAACGGGTACCTGATGTATATCAGGGGAAGTACAGTGGCGCTGTACTGCGGCGACGCGGTCTGAAATGGCCAAGACAATTTCCTCTTTTGGGGAGTCAAGGGATGGTACTTTTAACTTTTAAATTTAAGTTTTACTACCTTCACGGTTCTCTCTTTCACACATTTCCCGAGATTGTGTCTTAACTACAAGGAAGAAAAGAGAGTGAGGAAGGGGAAGGTTGAAGGGGTGTTTGTGGGGTGGGGGGGGGGGGTAGTCAGAAAAGAAAAGGAGAGAAACATGAAGACAGCTAGGAAGAAGGAAGGAAGAGAGGGAAGAATATCGGCTGGGTAGATGGAGGAGAAGAGAGAGAGAAGGATTTCGGTTTGTTCCGGCGAGCCATTTAGCCAGCATTTGATGTCGACCCTGGGATAGACTACATAATTGATAAAGCCATAACGACCTCCTGACAATATTAGCGATGTCCGTCCCTAACATTGGCAATATCATAGCAACAGTATCGACACAATATGTTCATAACAACAGCCTCTCAGCAGTAAAATAAATAAATAAATCGTAGCAGTATCCGCGCAATGTCCTTACAGCATTATCAATATGCTCACGTGTATGGATGGATGGATGGATGGATGGATGGATGGATGGATGGACGTCCGGACGAATGATTGGCGGGATGGCTGATTAGTTGGTTGATTGGATGGATGGATGGATGGATGGATGGATGCACGGAAAGAAGAATGGGACGAACGGAGGACACATGGATGGATAGATGGATGGATAGATGGATGAATGGATGGATGGATGGATGGATGGATGGACAAACGGATGCAACGAATGAACGATGGGACGAAGAGGACGTACAGGTTATTTATATCTCTGGGAAGGAAAACGATGCCCCGTGTAGGAGAAGTGGAAGGGGAGGGGGGGGGTGAGGGAAGCGGATGACTAGAGAGGAAGGGCGCGGTGGGAGAAGGATAGATCCCCCCAATCAATGACAGACGAGCTTACCTGTTAAATGCTGGTTAAGGCAGATCGATGGCCATTAATCAATGAAGAAGATCGCCCTACGGAGAGCTGCTTACAACTGATGGGCCAACTCTCAGCCCACGGGAGTGTTGGGGGGGGGGGTACTTTTTTTTTAAACCTGCTTTCTTTTTTTTTTTCCCCCTTTCACGTGATCTTGCTAATTCTTTCTCTCTCTCTCTCTTTCTCTCTCTCTCTCTCTCTCTTGAACTCACAACTCAAGCCTAGTTACCTGTTTATTTTTTTTTCTCGTGCACCATGTCACATCTCATGTCTTTTTTCTCTCTCTCTCTGTCTCTTTCTCTCTCACTCTTTCTTTCTCTCACTGTCTCTTTCTCTTTTCCCATTGGCATTTCTTTCTGCCCTTCTCGATCTTTCTTTGCTTCAGTCTCAGTCAGGCACTTTCTCCATCGTCTTCTTTATTTCCTTACTTCTTTCTCTTCCTATTTCATGTCTTTGGCTCAATATATCATCTGCCCTTTTCTTTTCTCTTCCATCTCTCTCTTTCTCTCTCTCTCTCTCTCTCTCTCTCTCTCTCTCTCTCTCATCTTTTCTTTCTCTTTTGTCGTCCGATCGTTTAAGGCCGTGTCAACATCTGCATTCCAATCTTTCAACTAATTTCACTTTGTTAGCGGCAGTGAATGGACTCAATAGATAAGCTTGGTCATCTGCCTGCCTACTGATTTGTCGTAGTCTAAGGGATGTAACTGCGCTCACTTACCGAGGATGACAGCTACCTACCTACCCACTTACCTACCTACGTATTGTTGTCGGAAAACAAAACTTTTTTCTTCTTGGCTGATACGAATACCTTTTTTCTGCACTGGCCAAGATGTATTTTCTTCTGGATAGATAAATTATTGTATCATTTCAAATATGGTGGTGGTGGAAGTACATCAATTTTCCCTAGTGTTTGCGGAGGCAGTTTGCCATCGGTGTAGCTGGCTGGATCAAAAGAAGAGAAGCGAAAAAGAAACATTATAACGCCGTGACTTTTGTCTCTGAGATCAGACACAGAGATGCAATCAGATAACGAGCTGGCTGCATGTGCGCAATTGCGTTTAATGTATGCATTACCAGAGATCTTGTAAAGGCACAGACATCATCAGGTGTGATTGTGCCACGTGTTACCTTTGTTGATAAACCTTTCAACCTCCGGGAGAGGGGGGGGGGGTTGATTGTTTTGTATGTGTGATCACAGTTTGTCACTTTGGACATTGGAGATACTTCATGTTCTTTTTTTAATGCACGAGCTGATTCCATACGTTGACAACTACATGTACGTGTAATAAATGTATGGATATTGTGTTACTTATACGTGCAACTAACTCCTTAACAAAACCACTTTCTGTAGATTGAGTATACACATGAAGATTGCAATATCTTGTGTAAATCAGTGGGCTGAAACAGGTGTTGGTGTTCTTGATGCTGCATCTTTCTCTCTCTCTCTTTCTCCCTCTTTCTTTCTCTTCTCGTTCTCTCTCTCTCTCTATTTCTCTCTTCTCTTTCTCTCTCTCTCTCTCTCTGTATGCCTGTGAGTGTAGTTATTGATCAGTTGTCCGTCCAAAGAAAAGTGAAACAAAAAACATGTAGCAGGAGCGAGGTGTAACTGTATTTTCATTTTCCGTTCTCCAAATCTTTTGTTTCATTCTGGACAATTATATATCAATCGTTTTCACTCGCACAGTGATCAGTCACGCGGTATTCAGGCTGTTCCACAGGTGCTCTGGCACTCGGCCTCTGTCTCGAAGTTGTTTTGATTGCCAGCACAACCTCCCCAGTAGAACTGACGGCATGTCCCAGCACTGCTGTCGTAGTAGTATCGGAGAATCATTGCTTTGCAAAAACCAGCCTCCTCCCTCAGAGAACAGTAGTCAGCTGCGAAAAGAGAACGGTAGACGGCATCTAGTGTACAGAAATGGTTCATATACCACTAAGCAAAAACCTGGAAATCCCCAACTGATTGTTAGTAAACCCTGCTGAAAATAGAGCACTGCTCCACTACGAGATCCGAGAACAATAACTGTCACAGTTTCCGTGCATTTTTTAATATGTATGTTTCTGCGCCAGTGGTAGTGAACAGTTTAAAAGTACTTGTACCCCCTACTAAAATTAAAGACGATTTCCAGCCGTTCACTTGATCGGAACAAATATATTGAAACTGGAAGAAGAAGATCAAAACTGTACTCGGGATCAGAACAATGGACTTGTTTGGAATGAGATAGTTCGAGATTGGTCATATGACCGTGAAATTTTGCTCACACGTGTATTTGTTTACATAATGTGAATATCTTTTCAATACTCTTCAGTGATTAAGAGTTGCCTGCCATGCGCAGAACATACACACAATCAGCGTGTGAACGAAAATCTCTCTGTCACATGACCGATCTGGAATTTAATCTTTTGGCACTCATCATAATAATGTAATTATTATTTTACACAAAATATCTTAAAATCAAGAAGACCGGCAACTAATCAAATATATCAAAAAAGTGGAAAAACAAATGAAGAATTTTGAATTGAATTAATAAAAGAAACTATTATCGCTAGCCAAGTTTTCTCGCCCGCCTGGCACTTCGTCATTATTATGATGATAGAGCACAAAGTATTGGTTGTTGGTTGAAAGTTACCTGGAAGATTATTCACGTCTCTGATGCTTTAGGTATAACTGTAGCGTGATCGTATCATAAAGGCAACAGAAAAGAGTTTGACTTACGTGCTTGTCCCATGACCAGCACCAGCAGGCACAGAGCTACCACCAGGCCGAGAGCTTTGACCATCATGCTGTGGCGTCGTCGGACCTCTCCTAGCAGAACTAGGCAACTCCTTAGTCTGGCTGGGTTTTTATTGTACCCATACCGTAGCTTATCTCGAGTTTATAGAACAGCACGTGCATTGTATCCAATCGGACTTAAAAAAAAAGAGAGAGAGAGACACGAGTGATGTCTCCTGTGTGTACTTATCATAGGCTGTAAGTTCTTGTGGCCAGCGTCGTCACCATCAATCCTAGTCAACAGTTAGGCGTTTATCTTATCTAGTAAACACATTCTTTCTTTTGTCTTCGTTTTGCTTTTCTTTTCGTCTCGTGTACTTTGTACTTTTCCTTTCTTGTCTTTCCTTTTTCCTTCTGTTCGCCCCCCCCCCCCTTTTTTTTTTCCAGTGCCAGTTACCCACGGCTACCCCTCAGCTAATGAGGGGAGGGGGGGGGGGGACTCCATGTTATAGATTGCTAACATCTGAAGACTTCTAAAATTACTTGGTACTATATCACTTACGTCCTCATTTTTCAGGATTGGAAAGGAAAACATTGGGGGGGGGGGCAGGAGTATCCGGTTGATTCACCCGTGCGATGGGATGCAAATAATTGAAGAACTCACTAAAGCACTCCTTATGTTAGCGTAACTGGTTTCTTTTACGTTAAGCAATTTCATTGAAGTTGTTGCTTCTTTAGGTCTGTAGTACCAAAGGGCCAGTCGTGTGGACCACATCAGTTGACGCTCCATTTTGTTCCCTATGTGTCTATTCTTTCTTCTCTCTTTTGCTCATTAATGGCATCCTCTCTTTTCCTCTATGATCTGAATGAACGGGAGGAGAGAGAGAGAGAGAAATTCTTCCTCTGATTATTCTATAAAAGTGTTTATAAAAATGCGAGCGAGTGTGTATGTTCTTTTACTCAACACGCGATATGGTTTGAACAGAATAATTATGGAAAGCCCGTAAAACGGCTTGGCTACAAAATAATCACAGTGTGTTAAATTGACCAAGTGATATAGTCAGTGATGTATTTCTGACTCAGGACATTTCCATTCAGTACTCGAGAAGCCTTAGGCTTTTAGAAATAGCTAATTTTCAAAACATAAAATCCAATATGACGCCGTTGTCATGGCAAAACAACAATTTTTTTCCACACTTTTCCTCTAATTTGGACACGCTAAACCTGAATTTGAAACAAAATCCCTAGTTCAAGCATTCGAAAGATCACTCTCAGGACCCTAATGCGGTAGGCGGCTATAGTTATCTATCATCACAAACGATGATACCCTGGGAACGGAACAGTCCCGTCCTACCGATTTTGAAGCAATTCACTACTGCTCGGGACTCAGTGGAACAAGAATGTCCGATCCCCGATTGGTGCGGTACATTACACTCTCGTTCATAGGTTTCAAACTTGGGACGGGTCTGTCCCGGGACAGGACTGTTGTAGTGCGGTAGAGGCCTAATTCCAGGGCGATGATAGGTCAAACTGATGCTCCCCAGCGACTCAGAGTGTATGAGAAGCATGCACACCTCGATGTCGATGTTTTGGATGATTAAAGTGAATAATACTCAAGGAAAACGTGTTTGGTGGTCGAACGCGCCATTCTGTCAAACGTAGACTTCGCTTCAAAGACTCTCGAGAGTTTACTATTCAGTTATTATCGCCTTTTAAAAATAACGTCAAGCATAGAAGACTTAATTCGGCTTTACATATAAGTGGAAACACAGTTTTATGAAACAATGTTATGTGCCAAATTTCATATGAATACATTCAGTAGTTTCTGAGTCCATAAGCCTTTTATGGGCTTTGTTGCAGGTTTATAGTACATGTACAGAGAAATAATAAAGCTAATGGGATACCTTTTGTAACAACAAGAAAAGGCATACCGTAGTTTGGGGGTGTCAACGCATCAGGCTGTATGTATTTTCAAGATTAGACAATACTGTTATTATAGCCTTCGCTATCAATTCTAAGTAATGAAACAGTTAACAATCGGCGCTCTAGAATTAAATTGTCTTAACTGCAGTTCTAGGACAACATACAGTAATTCTGGGGCGACGAAATTGTAATGTTTTCAAAACACACACAGCACCATGCTGCCGCCAAGACCTTATTTACCAGTACACACAATCTCAGTCACTAAGATCATGTCGTGATGAAGTGCAGCTGAGTAGGTCAGTTCTGGAGATAGAACGTTCACCAACTAAATCTGTTTTGCAGCCGTGTGGAATTCGCCTCCAGTTCCTTAAGATAGAAACTGCAGAGACGTTACAACTAGCCTCAAAACCTATCTGTTTTACATCCACCTGAAATGATAGTTTCTAGTTTCAGTGTTTATCATGTTTGCATATTAATATTATGGCTTTTAGCAAGTTAGTGCATATTATATGTATATTTGTGTGCATGTCTGATTGCACTATATTTGTAACCTGATTTGTCTAGATTTGTATTGTACCGGTATGCAATTTGCATTTCTATACATTTTCTGTAAAGCGCCTAGAGCCATTTGCTGGCACTGGATGCTATATATAGCCTATGCACACCATTATGTTGTTGTTGTTGTTGTTGTTTTAACTAAGCAATGTTTGTCATACCACGATATCGGACAGCGGTTTTGCCATGATCATAAACAGAGAGTAGTTTGATCTATAGTTTCCACTACACAGGTTAAAGAATTTGGAGATCCAAAGGCTGTGAACTGCAGAATTGCCAAGTAAAATGACATGTATGTAGGCTACATGTAGTTGATGCCCTTCCTCATTGTTTTCATTTCTCTTTTGTCATGTATTGATAGTCTTCCATGTTGATTCAGTTCTGCCATTGTTTGTTTATTGCAGATTCCATCACTATTTGGACAACATTGGCTTTGGCTTGAAACAGTCCACGATAGCAAGCCTGACAACAACGTTTGTGGTTTCACACAACACAAAGAAAACATGAGTGAGATACCGTAGTGTAATGTATTCATTTCTATGCAATCAAGTCGAATGTCATGTCCCATCTACCGTTCTCTCCATCTCTCTCTGTCTGTCTTTCTTTCTTTCCATGATATGTAGTGATTAGGTGCCTTGCATTGCATCTCTTCTGTCCGCCCGCCTGCCTGCCTGAGTCTGTCTGACCATTTGTCTGCTAGCCTCTTGTGTTAGTTTCCTGCCTGCCTGTAGTATTTTAGACTTTTTTTTTTTTCACCTGCCTTCCTTTATTCTTTCTTTCTTCCTTCCTTCTTTGCAACCTTTCTTTCTTTCTTTTTTTTTTTCTTCTTGTTTCCTTTTTTTTTTCATTTTTATTTTACATCATGTTCTGCAGTATTTTTATTATTATTATTATTTTAATGACCTTTAGAGAATTGTAATTTGAGACATTTACGCGGTATAATAAATTAACTCTCCCTTTTATGTCACATGATACCCTGGATTAATGCGGCCAAGATGATTGCGGATAAACTACATAATAATGGTTATGGGTGTAACTCCTAGATGGCAGGCTCTGCTTCGTCGAGCTTCGTCACTGTCATGTGCACACAATAGAAGAAAGTTAATGTTCTGTGAAACTTTTCATCCCAGGCGCACCGTGGAAGGACGATGTTGTTGTTGGTGAAAGGAGCTGTTGCCCTACATAAACTTTCAGGGGCTTTCAGCTGTGGTTATTGCCCAAGATACGTAGTTGATATAGACTGTAAATTTGGGTTATATCATCGTTATTATATCCGACAGAATCGTGCGAAAAGAGTATTAAACTGACCTAGATTTTTGTCGGATTTATAGCATGGGTGGATCATCATAACCTATTCAATAATATCCCTTTGAATATGAAATGAATAATGGAGAAATTATGGAGAAACTTGGGTAATCCGTGCTGATTGAAATGTCTCCCTTCCTTATCCAGATTTTTTTTTTTTCACTCGAGGCAGTAATGTGCTATCGGTATTTCCTTCCTCTTTTTTTCCTTCCCCCCCCCCCCCCCCTGTTAAATTGTTCATTTGTTGGGCTTCGTTCATTCATTCGTAAGATTTTTGCAAAATGCTGTTATGACTGTAGTTTAAATCCCACTTTTGAAAAACGTGGACCATGTTATAGATGTAGAGCCTACGTATGTTCTTGCTTATTGGCCCTGTTTGTTTTCAGGCATATTTTGTGAGTGGCTGCAAAACATTTTGGTTCTGTAAAGCGCTTCTAGCCCTACGGGGGTGAGGCGCTATTATGAATGCCCTTTATTATTATGTATTATGTACTTGTTTACGTTGAGTTTGAAATACATGTACATGTAAATTATTGTAATTTATGTCCTTTTTTTCTCATGGGTCTGGTTGAAAATGTGGTACATGTACATGTAGTCATATATATATAACCATTGAACATGACCAGTTGATGAATTAAGACTTATTCTTTATGAAACAATAATTTCTTGCTGTCAAATGATGAGTGTTTGTCTTTCTGTATGGCTTCGGTTGCAATCCCAATCGATGAAATTGTCTCTGTGTATTGTACATGTATATGAAAGTTTCCTTCGTTCTTTATCCGATGCAATACAGTATAATGTACAACACAGGCGTTCGATGGATGCGTGGTGAAATGTTTTATGTAATCTGTACATTCATTGCAGTTTGTTTATTCTCTATTTAAAGAGACATGTAGCGATATTAATAACAAGGGATCGGTGTGTCACTCATATGACATACTGGAGGTGGTTGTTTACAATACCATGCTACTGTACTAATGGTTGCTGCCTTGTTTTCTGTACTATTTCAATTGTTTGAAATGCTCATGTTGCTCATTTCTCTTCCTCTCTCTCTCTTTTTTTTTTTTTTTAAGTTATGATAATGTTGTGTCTTCATAATGAAGGACGATGAAACTAGTGGTCCTTGACTGTAAACTTAGTTCCTAGTTGTGTCGTGTGGCAATGATGATAGTATGCAAGAGGGGAGAGGAGGGATGCATTCAGAAGATATTTAAGCAATGTACTGGAAGTATTGGCTATTCGAAGTTGGTCACATAACGGAGAGAAAGATAGATCGCATGTGAGTTTCTTTAGATGATGTGGACATTGTCATTGCGCATCATTGGCCAAGAGCTGCCTGCTATGGGCAGAGTATGAACATGTACACAAATCAACGTGGGAGCGAAAACTCGCCGAATTTGTGACCGATTTCGAAATAGGGCATTAAAGACCATGGCATGAAAAACACTCCAATCTATTTTGAGAGAAATGATCTTAAAAAAAAAAAATTGCCCTTTTTTCTTCTTTAGGTCACATTCTGTTTGAGTTATTCCACTTTTCCATTTTAATTTTTATGATGTTTGGATGCTTGTAGCTTCACTTTTGACTGATTTTTATTTATTATTTCTATATTTATTTTTTATTTGGTCTTTCTCGACTTTTCTTCAAAATGTGTGAATTTACTTGGTACTTTTTGTTCTGAGGACTCCAGTTGGTTTTTCTTTTTTCATCAAAGACATCTTTGGTCAGTAGTAAAGTGGTAAATGAGAGCCAAAAGTCTGCCCTTTCGCAGTCTCCAGAAAAACAGAACTGTATTTAAAGAGCTCTTTGATATTATTGGTAATAATTTTGGGTGGAAGTGGGGCAGATTCATTAATATTGTACAGATGTTTATATTATAATGCTTTTTAATTGTGTTCGTGTTCCTGTGTGGATTTACGATCATACATGTATTCACTTTTTCACATCCTAGCTATGTTTGGTCTGCAGAAGGCTGGTCCAGATTCAGAAACAACACATTTTATAATTTAAGTTAAAAAATGTAGAATGAACAACACGATCTTGTTCGATTTCAGCTCCAAAGCTCCATTTCTGCTGTGTTTCTGATTTACATTGTACATGGAAATATAATAATTTTTTTACTATAATAGATAGATTATTTTAACCTTTTCCATCGAATTCAGCATGTTCAAATTAGAGGAAGACGGTGAAGAAAAAAATCAACTTTTTTTCATATGGTTGCCATGGCAGCGCCGCCATCTTGAATTTTGGCATCCCTAAATTGACTTATTTTAAAATCTACATGTATCTAGTCCGCCAAATTTCAACAAAACTCGGTGAACATATTGTTTGATATATCTAAAAAGTTACAAATTGTCAGCCCTTCCCATGCAATAGAAAATTTTCTATAAATTTTTTAAAATGCCATTTTTTCATATTTTTTCGCATATGTAATTTCTTGGGTTTTGTGGTGACAATGATTTGTACCAAATTTGGTTTGAATTGAAAGAAGATGGCAAAATCTAGACTAGCCCTCTTTTCATGACTTCTGTGTCTCTTGTTTTTGGCTCTTCTGGACTTTTTTTTTTTTTTTTTGAATTTTGCTCCCTCCTAACCCCCATCTTTATAAGAGCCACTTTTGGGTTCTTGAGGACCTCTGTGTGTCCCTCATATCATTTTTGAGAGCAAACCAAGAGTGTTTTGACCTTTACTATGACATTTAATTGACAACTGAGCTATTAGTAGCAGACAAAGCAAAACTACGGTATTTATAGGACGGGGAAAGTCACTTTAGAACACTTACATTGATAATTTGCATAATCAGCAGTTTTTCTCACGTCATAGTGGTGATCCAGTGCTCATCCCTGGCACTCGAACTTGTTATATTGCTAGGAGAGGTGATTTTCAAGTGCTTTTTGCACCCTCTGTCTCTATATAATGAAATTGCGATGATCTATGGCCTCATTTTGCTGCCAGATGCAACCAAATCCTGATTGACAACACGCTAGGTCTACCATTGGTCAAACACTTTAGAATGGACCTATCGACTTTTTGATACCATTTTTACACGCAGAAAAGGCAGTACTTTTAAGAGAAAACGAGCGCAAAATCGCATTTTGGGTGCAAAATCCACCTTTCAGGACGCCCTCCCGTGGATTTCGCTTTAAAAAAAAAAAAAAATGCAATTTTGGGCTTATTTTAATTTTCTTAAAAGTACATACTGCCTTTTCTGCGTGTAAAAATGGTATCAAGAGGTCGATAGGACCATTCTAAGGTGCTTGACCAATGGTCATTCAACGGTAGACCTAGCGTATTGTCAATCATTATTTGGTTTCATCTGGCTGTTAAATGAGGCCGTAGATCGCCGCAGTTAGATTATATATAGGCAAAGCGTGCAAAAAGCACCTGATTATCACTTCTTCTAGCAATATCATGAGTTCGAGTGTCAGGGATGAGCACTGGATGACCACTATGAGGCGAGAAAAACTGCTGATCATGCAAATTATCAATGTAAAAATTCTAAAACGACTTTCCCCATCCTATAAATGGCGCAATTTAGCTTTCTTTCTGCTACTAATAGCTCAGTTGTCGACTAAATGTCATAGTAAAGGTCAAAACACCCCTGGTTTGCACTCAAAAATGATATGGGGGACATACAGAGGCCCTCAAGAACCCCAAAATGGCTCATAATGATGGGGGGTAGGGAGCAAAATTCAGAAAAAAAAGAGAAAAAAAACAGCAACAAGAGACACAGAAGTCATGAAAAGAGGGCTACTGGGGGGTCCGAGGCCGACACCTTTTTTTTCACCACAAAACTCAAGAAATTACATATGCGCGTTAAATTTGGTTGGTAACTTTTGGAGAAAAATTGGTTTTTCAAAAAAATGGCGAAACTTGAATTTTGGTTATATGGCATTTTAAAAAATTTTATAGAAAATTTTCTATTGCATGGGAAGGGCTGACAATATGTAGTTTTTTAGACATGATATCAAAGAATATGCTCATCAGGTTTTATCAAGTTTTGAAATGTAGATTTTAAAATAAGTCAATTTAGGGACGCCAAAATTCAAGATGGCAGCGTTGCCATGACAACCGTATGAAAAAGATTTTTTTCAATGTTTTCCTCTAATCTGACATGCTGAATCTGATGGAAAAGGTCAAAATAACCTTTTTTTTTTTCCACGGGGGGAGGGAATGTTATTGATTTTTTCTAACTTTGAGCTCAAGGTAGCACACTAACACAAGCAATTAATAAAATACATGTACATACAGTGCAGCAATTTCTTGTTGAGGTCTGTTCTTGTTAAATCTCATACCACAAGAAAAAATACGTCATTGATATACGTCATTGATGTGTCGGAAAGGCCATCCTAAGTACAAAAAACTGTGTGGTGTTTTATCCCTTGATCACAAGCATGGCATGTGTGCTTAATTCATATTTTCGCATTGTACATATGTACTCACAGGAGGAAAAAATAGAGATCGTCCAAATAGATTATGAACTTACATGTGACAAGGTACAAAAGGATACAAATGACATAGATTTAACCCATCTAATTCACTTCATTACACTTTACATGATGTGTTTCAATATTAAATTTTTGTGTTCACTGATTCTTTTATTTACATGAAATGGGGTACAAACATACAATAGTACCGTTCACATTTAGCATGCATAAATCTATCATTTGTTGGAGAAAAAATGTAAGATAAAATAGACTCTCTTGAACCATTTCTATTTCATAATGTCTTGTTTGTTACTGTTTTTTCTCCAATACTTTTGAAATTAAGAGAAAAAAAAAATCAGACAAAAATTTATTTTTAAAAAAAAAAGAAAGAAAGAAAAAAGTCTACAACTTTCAATCAGTGTCACACTCAAAAATACCAATGTATGCTGACCACACCATATATGAACCCTGTACAAGATGATGAATATAACAAACAGGCTTGGTATCCTGAAAGATAGGGCTAGTAACAGAATGGAGAATTAGGGCTAGTAACAGAATGGAGAATTAGAGCTAAAAAAAAAAAAGAGCAGAAAAAAAAAAAATCAAAATACAAATTTCATTTCAACCAGAATTGCTCAAAATTCAGCTACATGTACACAAACATCCGTCGAGTTCACAAATACTTCAGAGTAAATACAAAGGGTAATGTTATCATCATTAAGAACAGAACAAAAATGAAACTGTTATCCTGGAAGAAATGATGCATAAGTTGACTAAGGGCTTTTGCAGGTGACTCATTTAATTTACAGTACACTTTAAGTGGCAAACTATGAATAATGATGGTAATGATTTTGAATGTACTATCAATCTCAAACAGACTACATGTACTGTTACAATGTGACATGTAATCCTTATCTGACTCGACTGTGGTTTGTATTACAAAGATTTTCTGTATGACAACAATGTACATCCAAAGCTGCAGTGATCATTCACAAGACTTGTCTTGTTGTCTCCAACTTTTCATCACAAGATTTTTGTGAGTACATGTATATATATATATAAAAAAAAAAAAAAGTGAATGTAATACCTCTCACATCTATAAAGGTAATGGAAGAAGATTGGGAAATAACAGACAAAAGACTTAACAGCTGCTAAAAAAAAAATGATATTTTCAATTTTTAAAAATCACATTAAGCTTCAGTCATGTAACAGAGATTTCGTGATAAATCAACAAATGTTCTTTTTCAACAACTGAGAGAAAAAAAAGACATTTCCCTGTGAAATAAAGATTGTCCAATAGAAGTCTCACAAAGATAAGACAGACATAAGACAGTACTCATCCACACTGCAGTTGTAACAATTGTAAATGATACCGGTACTAAATGAGAGCATAGTAACAGAACACTGGGCTCTTAAGAATACGATTCAACACAAGACGGCTTTGAAATTCAGCTGAAAATCCTAAAATGAAAAGCACAGAAAATCCTAAAATGAAAAGCACACATATTCAAGTTCATTTTGGGAGAATATACCTCTAAAGGGGTTTGTTTGTTGTTTTTTTCTGAGGTCATTTGCTATTACACAAGTGATTCCATTCCAATTTTCCATTTTTATTAAATTTTTAACAGCATCTGAATGCTTACATCTTCCCCATCCAATTAGGCTTCCTTGACTATGGCTCAAACTGTGTAAAATGTGACTTGAGAGTACTTTTTTATTTCTGGGGGGCTTCAATTTTCCTTTTCAGACTTCTCTGACATTAGATCTATACTATAGACTTCATCCCTCATACATCATATGTCATTACTACTAGCTCTCAGAATCACAACTAATGAACATGGTTCACAGAGGGAGTTATTATGATTATTATTATTTTTTTTTTTTTAAAGATGTCACTATTTCCTTGCAAATAGCAGACAGACAAAAGCCCATAAAATGAGACTCATCATACTATATGTGTGTCGTTCTTTAAACATAAGTTTAAATGTAATTCTGACACTGACAGTTCCTGTTGACACATCTTTCATTAACGCTTTTAAAAAACGCCACTGAAAAAAAACAAAGCCTCCATCTTGTTGAAATGGTGCCATGAAATCACATTTGCTCATCCCAGATATCCATCTGGAAATGAAAACTGCCATCCATTTAGACATGACAAGGGATCATCAGAAAGCAGTTTCACCGAGTATAAATAACGATCATAATGGCGAAACAATAAAAGTGATCCCTTTCCAAACTAATACAAAAGCACTTTCAAATTCACAAACACAACTGGAAGATATCTTGTATACATTATATAGCACTTAATGTTACTGACCTATCTTCTTTCAAAAAAAAACAAAAAAAAATGTAACATCACACAAAATTTGAGTAATGCCTCACCTATCAGTAGCACTGTCTCCTGACCAGAGACTGAGGTATGGTTTAACCATACAAGCATTCTTAGAATGAGAAAAAGAAGCAAAAACTTCTATACTTCAATGACAAAACAAAACAAACATTTTTTAAAATTCTGTCTATGATGATTAATTTAAAAAAAAAACACCTAAACTAACACCAACAAAATTACTCTTGAAAAATGGACTACTGACTACTGAATGACTAGAGCATCAGTGTCTGTCAAGGAGCAAACTGGTTCAGACATCCATGTGTTTGTGTAGCTTTAGTACTAGTAGTAGTGCTTGACTACACACAACTTATATAAACCAACTGATAACACACTGATGGTGAATGAGCAGTCAATCTAATTTCAAACCATATACATGTATGCTGATGCACCTCTGAATGTGACACACACATACAGATACAAATATTCAAATGCTGATTACACAAAAAACACATTTCCTTGTGATTCATGCATATATAGCTGCACAATTTCTCTTGACTTCTATTTACAACTTGATCTTTTCATGTACTTGATCTATTTCAAGCACATCCTCAGTTCATATAATATGTAACATTTCACTCTTCAACGAAGCAAAAGTTAATCCACTGCTTAAGGATACACATTAATGAATATCAAATCAAATACATCACTTTTAGCCACTGAGATATCAAATGCCATCGCAAACTTTTAATTTAGCTTCTTAAATACTCTCATTGAAACAGTATGTTATTTGGACGCCTTTAGAAACTGACAATACCTGTAATGCTGGTACCCCTGAAGAAAGAATAAAGGCAAGTGAGTGACTATAGTTTACCAAGAGTCCTGGAATAAGTGAAGATGTGATTTCTTTCTTCAAAAAATTCTGCAAAATTTTGACGTTACTATTCTGACTGTGGCAGGCAATCATGAAAGATAAACCTGTGGGCCCACAGGTAAACATCATTTTTTTTACCTAACAATTCATTCATAAATCTGGATGTAAAAAATGGCACCTGGATATTAATTTCCAAAGGAAGGAAAAGAAGAGCATTCTTCCTCTAAGGTGTAATTACAAAATCTTTCACCTCCATTCCTTCATTCATTTCTTTTTTTTTTTCTTCTCTGTCACACTGTAGCATATTCGTCACATTCTGTATACATGTAACTTTTATTATCCCTTTTTTTCAAAATCAGACATGAACGTGACCATGTTTTCATGAATGGTGAGCATTCAGACATGTCCAATGATACAAACAAGCCAAATGTAGGCAATGTTTGCTCAGTCATGTGACATCTCAAAATACCTCATCATGGATACTGACTGCAGCACATAAATTTATACTTCCCATCTGAATCACAAGTGAGTGCCTAAAGTATTCTAGCACTGACTCGCAACAGACTATCACTTACAAAGTTTTGTTTATGTGTACTTACAAATGAACTCTCCATAAAATCACATGTATTTCAGGGAAGAAAAGGGGAAAAAAAGAAGGAAAACCTCATCCACTTGCAAAAAGAAAAATTACTGATCAACGATGCAATGACATATTAACTACGAATTTATTATTATAATTACACTATTTCTTTTTTTTTTTTTTTTTTACATTTCAAAGTTTTGAAAAGCAATAAAGATGCAGAACTGTTTGTCTCCTGGCAAAAAAAAAAATTAAAAAATATGCACTATCCCTTCAGACTGAAGTAAAAGGGAAAACATGACCAAAAAAAAAAAAACAACAACAAAAATGTCTTAGAAGAACACTTCACAGAAATATTGAGGTCAGTGATCAAAATGATATGAATTTGTTCTTACGTAACACAAGCACGAGTGTGTTACTTCATTATTTGACAGTCACATAGTGAAATATGAAAGATTTACAAAATTCTTCATAATCAGAAATTACTTGTCACTCTTTTTCCCCACACCATCCACCAAAATTTGCACCAAAAAAGTTCTGTGTTGGCAAAATTGCCTTGTTTCTAGAGTCTCTTTTCCATTCATTGATATAAGATCTTCTTAAGAAGCAAGCTCGGTGCATTCATGCCAGGGGTGAAAGTTTACCACCAGACACCCACTCTTTAATCTAGACATCCTGGGTGAGACAGAACTGAGCCACACATCTGTCTCTCTCTCTCTTTCTCTCTCTCCTATTACCCATCCAAAGCATGAGGCAAATAAATACAAAAGAATAAGTGAAGTGAAGTGCTTTAGTATGTACATGAATGCAACAACAAGAACTTGGAGAGAAAACATAGTGAGAGTTTCAACATTGCACACATGCATCAATAAGTATACCTGAAGGTTTTATTCGATAAGAAAGGCATTTGTAGAGAAGAATATCTCTTTCAAACTGAAGAATTCCTCTTCCATGACACTCCGATTACTTTTTCTTTTCAGAAAGATAACCCAAGACTCTTTTCCACACACCTACAATTCTTTGCATCTTTTTGCCCCTTTACAATTACACATTGTAAAATTGCCCTGGCCATATCAAATAGATACAGATTTCTTTTTTCATCCTGTGAAACTGGAACCACATAGTATGTTCATTTAGCAATTTTGCATTCACATCACATACTCAAAATCCTTTCTTTTTTTTTTTTTTTTCCCCTATTACAACATGAAAATTTCAAATCTTTGTCGTGATCCAAACAATCAATATTCATGGACATCCATCACTTTGTATGCATTTCTTACTTTCCTGCAGGCTTTGGCTCTGGTCTAAGTCACACACCGCTGGCTCAGCTGAGGATGTTCCTGATCTCTTTGTGTATGTGGCAGAGGAAGTCGACGTAGGAACTGCCAGAGTTCATGCCTTTGTCCTCCACTAAGAAGTGATCAAACCAAGGCTGAAGTTTGTCTCGCTGGCGTACGATGGTCAGCTGGCAAAGACAAAGCAAAAACAAAAATGTCTCTGGGCTGGATCATGTGAAACAAATTTAGAGACATATCCTGTTGTTTTTAGGACAATTTACTTCATCTTTGTCTTCGAAGACTATATGCAACTTATTTAATTCTAATTCCTTGTAAATTATAGTTTTCAAGTAAGTTTGTAAATCACATCTTCCCTAAACTACAACAAACGAGCACAAACTTGAATCTTTTTAAAAACAACACCAAAATAATAAATAACATACAAATATACAGGCATACCACAAAAATCATGGGAAGATCATCAAAATTCAGAGTGATTCTGTTTAACACAAGGAACCGAGTAAAAGAATAGGATTTAGATATCACAAAGCAACAAATCGCTATTTTAATTTCTTATATATGAATTTATACTGCATTTCCTAAAATCATATATTCAAAAAATGTCATGACCTTTCTGTCATTTTTGCCCACCTTGAGATATCTGGACCTTTCCTCTCGTATTTTATCTATCAGATCACAGAGTCTCTGAGACACAGGATTATCCAGCCTGAGAACTTGGACCTGTTGAGGAAGAACCCAGAAGTAAAGATCGCATACCGGTAGTACATAGTATATAAGTCTCCTCTAGATCTTCTGTCCTTGGCAATGAAACTAAATTATCTCAGTAACTTGCCACATCCTAAAATGCAAATATAGATTTAGGATTAAATCTCACTTTACCTGATATTAGACAACATTAAGTTTATACTAACAGGCTGACTCTAAACAAACAAAACTTTTCTGTCAAATAAGTGAAAAATCAATTATCATTTTCAATTACCCATAGCAGCTCAACTACTCACCTTGTCAATGTCGACTTGAGCAGCACTCTGTACGGCAAATATCTTCTGGATCATATCAGGGTTGACATTATGGCCAATCCACAAAAACATGGACAGTCCATTTTCTGCAAAACACACAAAAGCAAAGAAGCTGAAGATACTAAACTTACTGCAGTTCAGCTTGTATCACAAATACTTCAAACTGTTGTGCCTGTATTAGCATGCTCATGTATAACCTGAGCAGTATATTCATAATAAATTAAAAGAAACAAAAATAGCTTGATGCAATCCCAATATTCTTTAAGGTAACACTAAACTTGTTCTAAAGATCCCCAGTCTAAGAAGCTCAGCTACTTTTAACAGCAGAATCAAATAGAAAACAATGTTGCAAAAACTTGGTTAACAGTTGTTTTCCATAGACTGTTCCTATCCGTCATCTCGCTCTGTCTGTCATTGTTCTAACAGCCATTAGTTCACAATGATGACCTATTCACTGTGAATTGCTCACAGGACATAAGTCTCCATGGTGCAAATAAATCTGAGTGTTTTTACTATCTAGCTGAGAAAAAAACAACAACAAACAAACAAAATACCATGCAGACACACACACAAACAAGGCAATTCCAACAATCTTGTGAGCAGTACAGAATCAAGAACAATTAACTGCATATTACATCCTTCCAACCTGAGAGGTAAGGGAGCTATCACTATCAAAGTGAGAGTTTCAACATTGCACACATGCATCAATAAGTATACCTGAGTGCTATGTCCCACTGAATTAACTTTAAGACAGAAGCCCACAAGGCTTAATCTGTAGACAAAAGCAGACCTATTTTTGCTGTTCTTCTAATAGCAATAGATATATTGCTGCAAAATGATAGTTAACCCTCTGTGGCCCAATGTTGCAAATATGATACTTCATCCACAAAGGATGTATCGATATTGCATTTTACACCCTACTGAGTTTGATTAGTTTCCTCTACAGAACATAAATTCTCAAGTTCCGTGAATGTTAAAATATTATATTCTAGTAATAATGAAGCTCATCATTGGACCAGTGACCTCTCAAGTGACAAGTCCATTTTTCATAAATGGGTTAAGCAGCAACACATTTTGCTGCCAAAATGCCCTCTGTCTATAAGAAAATGTCTTTACCTCAATGTCTCATTGTTCAGGACTGTAAAAGAGAAGCAAACATTTTTTTCCTTACCAAGGATGTAGATGCCTGAGTCCTCTAACCTCTCGACTGAGCATCGAATGGCTGTGGGAACTTCTGAAGACTCCATGTCCAGGTTGTGCTGCAAACAATTCCAGATCATAGCTTATCAGTCAAGAAAGGAAAGCCAGTGGTCAGTCTGGGTTGATGCAGAATAACATTATGTCTGGTAGCCCAGACTGTTGCAGAAAATGAACTTTCGTTGAAAAATGGATGACTAAACTATACACCATAATTTTAATCTAAGTCAATGTAGGTATGAGTGTACCTTGCATTAATAGTCTTATCAATTGTGAACGGAATTTTCTTCTGAGGACAGAGTTTATTTAATCTTTAAAGTTAAAAGTCTTTAAAAAAAAGCATAATAAAGTCAATACAATGGATGTTTTCTACCGGATCTTTAGCAAAGAAAGCCAGCTAACTTCCGAAAAATTGCCACTGATTACTTAGAAACTTAGCTCAACCAGCTTCAAGGGCAACAAGCACTCATTTCTAAGCATAAAAATGTGGATATTTAAATAAATTATGTCCCCTTATAGATATTGCAAGATGTATGTTTAGAGCAGTTGCTGTTTCCTCTCAGAGATTTTGATGACTAGTGAGCATGATCTTGTTTAAAAAAAAATCTTTAATAAGACCTAGATGATATGCAGCAAAATGTACTGAACGCACCACCTCAATGTGAACAGCCAACTGCAGTAGAAATGGAACAAATGCTGCTAATTAACACATGAATCTCGGACAATGAAAACTGAAAGAAATGTGATTTTTGATTTACTGAATGAATGGGCAAATAATAGTGAGTGATTATGCTCATGTCTCAGAGTGCTGTGTTTTCTTTTGTTCAAGGAAATCTTTAGTAAGACTGGATGATATACACCAGGATAGTTGTAAGTGAAAAACCCACATTCCGAGAAAATGTACCTTTCACTTTCTTTCTTCTTGAAGGAATAATAAAAACAGCATAATAACAATAATATTAAAATTTATACTGCAAACTAGGTAGTTGATGTAGATTTGCAATGTCAAATAATTTTTTTTTTTTTTCCCATCTGGTGACAACTTCAATGTTTTCATTTCATTTTTTAAAAAAATTATACATGTATTTAGGCATGACAAATTTACTGAACTTACAAATGGCAGAAGCCTTGGGTAGAAAAACACATTGCTTGTGCTAACATCCATGCCATTCACCAAATGCATCAAGTAACTTCTGTCATCTGTGGATATCTCTGAGCCTCCAGATATACTGTCGTTCTTGATGACACAGTTGGCATATAAGGGCAGCAGTTTCATACACTCCGGCAGGACCAGCTGGCCAGCAGAGGAAGGGTTGGCACAGTTCTTGCGATAGCAAGCCAAAATCTGAGACACTTCGTTCATGATGTGTTCCCTCACCTGCTTTGGGTTGGCATTCAAGCATGTGCGGATGGCTGAAATAGAGAATAAAATGAAATTTACATGTGCCAATATCTGAAATATGAAGAAATGTGAAAATACGTACAAAATATGCACACCACCCAATTCTGATAATGAATATTCAATAGATTGTACTCTTCTCTCTATAAAGGAAATTTTGGCTGATGACAAATGAACAAGAAAAAATACAACTTATATAAATTGCAAAAATGTCACAGCAAAAAATGTATTTATATAGAACACAAGTAGCCAGGAAATATTTCTTTTCCTAGCTTGCATGGTGATGCAGTCTGAATTCAATTGTCCATTTCCTGAAGCTGTTCATAGACCCTGCAATCTTTTTCTATATCATCAGAACATTCAATATACAAAACTATTCTATGAGGTTCTACTAGGCTTTTGCAAACATTTTTCAGATCATGAACGCAATGGAGACGATGGTCTGATTTGTTTTCCCACTAGTCAGGCTTCAACTGAATGGGCATTATCCAGGTATCATCTCTCTAAACAAGCAGTGATTTTTCACTGCCTGAGCACAAATTCACCAAATAATTGACAAAAATCTACATTGTGGAGCAAAATGGATAAATATACTGGTGGTGGGAAATGATGGAGTTCTGAGGGGTTTGTGAGAAAAATGGGAATTAGTAGAATACTGAACATTGTCAGAGATCTCATGAAAGGAAAAATTTCTCAGATAATTAATGGGCTTATATGATGTTATGCATGTCTGAGTGGGTTCTAAATGGAGCCACACAGTGCAGAAACACATGTTCACTTACCTTGCTTAGCAAAGAAATTGACCAGAACATCCAACTCACAACTCCTGAACAAATCTGCCATCTGACTGCAACAGTTTAGGGAAATGTTGTGACACCTCAGTCTGCGCTGGCCAGATACACTTGTGTACAGTACAGCAACCTGCATTTCAAACAGAAAAACGGACAGAAAACATAAATACAAGAAATTGGAAAATATCTCTCTACAGCCTGACTTCATATCTGAAGAGTTCTTGATAAATGAAACACCAATTTAGAGAGAGAAAAAAACAAACATTCTATTTGTCTTTGCTGAAAATATGTCTTTTTTTTTCCCCCCCCCCTTAAAGAAAGCAGTGTTTAGAATCTATCAGTCCAATGAAGTAACTGTCATGACCATCTGCTTTTGCCATTATCAACATCAGTCTTGTACTCTGAATCTGGATAGATCCCTTCAGCAATACTGTTCACATGAACTTGCAGCTGAGATACCTTGCTAAAGAAAAAGGATTTCATTCACAGCAATTTTCGCTTTACTTTCAATGAGAGATAGGTTACCTGAACATAAGCCCCTTCAGCCTCACTCAATTTGTCATCGTGTTTGACCTCCAGGCAGACAGTGGAGTCACTGTCAATTGAAGCCATTTCCACATCAGTAGTGTTGGCCATGTAGAAATTGCCATAAAAGTCCACTGGACGAATACCTGATGTGGAGAGGTAGAAAATAGCAAATATATACAAGAAACCGGCATTATCAATGAACAGCTGCAAACTAACCACATCAAAGCTCAGTCAGTTATTCTTGATGCAAGAGTTTGGAACACAAATTGTTCTATGATTACTTGCAATCCCCAACAGGCTTCTTGTTATTTCTAGTGTTTAGGATCAAGAAACTGTTTCCATTTTTTTTTTTTCATCAAGGTTTACTCTAAAATGTAAGTTTAGAATACTAACTGAAAGTTAGACTAGACAATGACTGGGGTGTATGTGACAGTTCAGCTTTCCAAAATCAACCCAAAGTGTAAGAAAATAAGAATTACCTGTGCTGGTTCTCACTCTCAGAATTGCATCAAATGCTTGTGATCGCTTCACTGAAGTTTTCAGATCCTCCAAAAATCTCTCTCCATCTATATCAGCCTGAAAAAGAAGAGTTAAAACAAATTTAGAATAAATATCTTGTCAGTGAGGCACTTCACCTGCTTATATGAGACAAAAACTACTGATAGCTATCAGTTCTATTACCAACATAAATGGTGAAAGAAAAACAGAGCAGGATGTTTACCTGGAAGTAGCTGTATTTGTATATATTGCCTGCAGTTACCCTGCAGATGTCTGAGATACTGGCCACATCTATGTACTGGTTAGGGAACAGGAACAGGTCCACACTACAGCCAGCAGCCACACACTCAGTGCCCAGCTTGTTGTAAAATGGAACTTGAGGGGTCAACACAGTCTGTGGGCAAATCACAAGTCATTGATGTATTTTCACTCATAAACCGCCCCAAAACAGCGTAAATACTCTTGCAACAGATTTATCTCTAACAAGTAAATTTTAACATTTTCTATTGCCATCTTTGACAACAACAAAGCTTACTCTTTTTTTTTTTCCACCAAATAAGTTTTGAATAATGGGTGCTATGATGTAATTATATCTACACAACCAACATACGATTCAATGTTTTAACTATCACACACATTCTACTTCTATTTTTGTTATTCTATCCCGGAAATCAAAAGTAAATTCCCTTCCAATAAATGAAAGACAATCATTTTTGTTTTAATTAAATAAAGAAATAAATAAGTCAATAAGTATATTTCTTCTTTAAAAAAAACAAAAAACAACAGAGGTGCAAACAAAGAAAAAAAAGTGCTGCCTTGCCACCTTTTCTTTCTCCGTGCCCAACAATTTGCGGTCGTCTCGATTTTTCAATCTGCCAGGTGCCTCTGCGGTAGGGAGCCCTGTGTGAAATATGTACAAGCGCCCAGCTCTGTCTGCTGACTTCAGAGCATCCAGCCCTGCCTGGATGACTGGACCCAGAACTAGCTCTGTCTCCTTGGACTCGGCAAACAGTTGAGGGATCTGAGACAGTAAGCTGTAGAAGGAATGACAACAAACAAAATTAACCAGATATGAATCTGGAGAAATGTTCTTGATAGCAAATCAAAGTGCTTTATCTTAATTCGAAGGCAACTAAATAAGAAACATGGTGAACAATTTTTCTGAGAAAAGATTCAGTTAAAGTAATTGATTTCAGACAAAGATTTTTTTTTTTCTTACAAACTTGCTCCCACTCTTTGATATGATTCAAAGAAAGTCTCATGGTCACTTTGTTCCATTACTTATAAACAAAAAAAGGTGAAATATGAAAATTCGGACACAATCCCAAAATTATCTGTCAAAAGAGCAATCTATCTACCATGCTATATCACACTGTAAAGCACAAGGAATGGTTAAATGTCTCTTTCTTGAAAAAGAATTCTGAATCGTTTCCTTCATGACTATTCTATTCTTCCAAGGGCGATAGATGATCACAACCCTACCTGTCAATTACAGCCTCCGACTCGGACAGCTTGACCAGAAAACCGTCCACCAATGGCACAAACATATCCTCCAGGTCTGTCACTACCATCATCTGAGGCTGGGCCAGGGAGCTCTGTCACGGTTATACAACAATAAGTTCCACATGTCCACATCTAGACTAGCTTGTTTTTCAAGTACAGACAATCACAACTAATAACTTACTGCTGCCATATGTACATTTAGTATAACTTTCAGCATGAGCACACAAATATATCCACTGATTATTGTCATTTGTACACAACAGCGTTGTGCATCAGATATAGTGTACAGGATTTCTGCATTTAACAAAGTAAAATGATTGAACTTATTCTAGACTTTAATCTTCCTTTTTCAAATATATTTCTCTGCCTTGCTTGCTGCTGCTGAATCTAATTTATTGTATTCTATATATGGTGTACATATATGTATATTTTTTCCCTTACATGTTTTCCCAAAAGCTTAGTCCTCAAGCTATTTTTACATGAAAACAGGCTCATATCCTACCAACTTCTTCAAAAATGAATGAACTTTGTAAGGGAAAACTGAAGAAATTTCTCATCTCTTTGCTAAGTGGGTTTTTCATTTAAAAAAAAAAAAAAAAGTAATAAATCACATTTTTTCATTTTTCTTTAGTAACTCAAAAAAAAAAAAAGAAAAGTTTATGCAATGATTTTCTGTGAAAACATGCACACATGTGCTACATCACTAACACTCATCTTGAAAAAGAACATCTCACCCAAAAGAGATCCGACATATGGAGACTACTTTTGTCTAATATTCATCACAAATCAGTGGCTTTTTTTTAAATTCTAATGCTGATAACAATATGACTGGTGCCCAGCTGTTTTTAACTTTTTTTTCCAACAAATTTCCGACAAAAATGCCCAAATTTCTTCTTTTTTTCTCCACAAAACATAACTTTAACCTTTTCTGACATGAAAAAAAAAAAAAAAATTAGTATCCGAGATGGAAAATGGTTAAAAAATAGCTGTAACTCGTGATTGCCTGAGGCGACTTTCGAATCAACTGCCCTGGGCGCCAGACATATGTCTGGCGTCCAGGGCAAATGAGTCGCAAGTCGCGGTAGGTGAGTTTAAGTCACTGCTGTTTTTTACCGTTTTTCACTATATCCCAACTATGATACCAAAATATTTCTTTTTTGTTTCAGATTAAAAAAAAGGTTAAATTGGCATTCTGTGAAAACAAAAATTTAGTATCTTAGATGGAAAGTAGTTAAAAATGACCAAAAACAGCTGTTTATCTTTGTTGCCCGGGGCAACTTCCGACTCATTTGCTCAGGTCACAAGTCATATACCCTTGCTGGAACATTTGCACTTATTCAAGGTAAATAATTCAGTATACAAGAGGTGATCCCATCTATTTTTTATGTTGTTGTTTTCTGGGCATGCCTATCAACTGGAGAAGAACTAAGGTAAATATAATACTAATGATACACACCTTGACATTATAAAAATGCAGCTCCTTGTGATATGTCACAAAGCCAACCCTGATATCTGACTCTTCAGCACCTGTCTCCCTGTCAGCAAACAGAAAACAGTCCATTAACAACAGAGTCCATGTAACAGAACATATTTCTATAAGAATAAGAATAATCGGGTCAACAGGCAATGAACTCCTTCCCCACACTGACCCCGTAGCCTATCATATATTAATACGAAAAATAAATATGTTTTGAAAAAAAAAAAAGCTTCACCAACAACACTTCTGCTCATTTCAAGAATCAGTTGTTTTCAAAATAGGTCTGGCAAAATGCTACAAAAACTTACGCTAAACATCAAAATATTCAAATACTCTCTCGTAGTGTGAAAACAAAGCTTTGAAACCTCTAAAAGGGATTCTGAAGATGATTCTTGTCTAGAGTTTTTTTGCATTTAAACTTGCGTATGAACATGTTTTAAAGAATGTCCACTGACAAAGTGGGCCTACTTTATACCGCTATGGTTAATGGAAAAACTATTCCCTCTTTGCTGTGACAATTTTTCTACACCTCAGGATATTCATGGACAATGATCATGGCATCTGTCAGCTTTGAGTAGAAATAGTCTAAACAAAGACGACATACATTCTTTGCCCCAGAGAGCAATTACATTAATTGGTCTCAAATAGTAATATATGCATCATCTTTTAAAATTATCTAAACAAAAAAAAAAAAAACTCCCACAATAACCTACTCAGTCTTTGGCACAGGGTTCACACTTCCTGGATGCCTTAAAATTCAAGGACTTTTCAAGGATCATACGACTGTTTTCAAGGACTTCATGAAGCTAAATATCTTCAAACGCACATAGATGTTTATGTGTGTGTAATAATAATATTTGCTGAACAGACTTAAGTGTAGGCTTATACACGAACAATAGAGGGTATAGCAGATTTTATGCTAGATCTGTGGTCTTAATGATGCTGAAGCTCACTCTGCACAACACACAAGTACATGTAATTAACAGGTTAGATGGGAGTCTGTGTAAAGAGCCAAATCCATTCAGCTAAGTAAAAAAAAAAAAAAAAGCATACTTATAATTTCTCTTTCACTGATGAATATAACTGAAGACTCAAGCTGGGATGTAAAATTTTCATTTAAAAGGCATGAAACTGAGCATAATAATTTATTTTTATCATTACTTTCTTTTCTAATGTGTGTGTAACTGTATGGGTACAGTAGTGTGATGCAGCGCTTCCACTGGGAATACAATTTAAATACACCTGTACTGTCACAATCTCAATAAATTAAGAATGACCACAGTCTGACATGCACAGATCTACATGGGAAAACTAGTTCTGGAAATAGCATCTGTCTAAATCTAACTGGTCTTTTTGTTAAATAGTACTTCGGTTAAAGAGATGTTTTGGTAAACTCTATTTAAAATGCAGCTGGCTTTTACACTTTACAATTCATTAAATCTCACTACAACTGGATCTAGATCTAATTCAATTTGTTACTTGCTCATCTGCTTCAAACTACATGTACTTTGTGTGTGTGTGTGTGTGTGTGTGTAGATCTCTATCTAGATTTAGATCTACAGGTACGCAGCAAAAAGTTTGTGTAACACTAATACTAATAAGGAGATCTAATAATCTAGATCTACATTGGTTTAAGAACATTACAAGATGACCAGATGATGGCGCAACCTTATTATTTCTATACATGAAAGCTCTCCTCAATCTAGATCTATTTTTTTTCTCTCTTACTAGATCTACAATAGATCTAGACCTAGATCTACATCCCCATAGATCTCCGCTTAATGCTGAGCCAAAGATCTCAACGATATCTCAGTCAGTTGGCCTACTGACTAGATATAGATCATTCTCTCTTTCTGTTCATATAATTACTCATGACGGGATTGTCAGGTGATAGCCTTTTACAGTTAACAAATAGCATAAGACTGCTGGACTCAATGGTGAGTCTAGATCTTTGACTTCGAGTGTGTAAACGCGATTCAAGATCCCAACACAAGTCGACGTTGCCGTTGCCCATTCTTATCTTTCCTCCAGGCATGCGCACTAGACATTTATACTTTCGTTTTCCCTTTCTTCATTCCGCAAATGTATCGAAACATCAGCTGTCAGCAAGACTTTCTGACCATCAAAAAGTTCACTTTTTTTGCTGAAGTTTTAATTTCTGTGCCTAATAATTTGATCTAATTCTCCACGATGTCCATCAGAATTACGAGCAAAACTGGCGCCGTTGAATCGCACTGGACCTGCAGACCTAGACTAGGCTAGATCCACAGTGAATGAAACAACGAAAAATTATCGACATCTGGGCATCCTTGATTGGAAACAAAATTACGGCAAATGTAAAATATGGAGTGACTGTCGGACGCGTCCAGAGGGCACAAAAATGAAAAAAGAAAAAGTGCTGTTCTAACAATTGGTCATTGAACGAAATTGACCAGCTGCACAAAAATATAAGGACTTTTCAAGGGCTTTGGCAACAATTAGGTATTTTTTTCAAAATCACATGACCTAGTGAGCATCGCCCACATGTGGCTTTGTTTACTTGCTCTGCGCATGGCAGACAAATCTGGA